>JAVCKT010027467.1:0-29767 GCA_032273925.1 Rhynchotus rufescens | reverse complement strand
TTTCTTTCTTTCTTTCTTTCTTTCTTTCTTTCTTTCTTTCTTTCTTTCTTTCTTTCTTTCTTTCTTTCTCACAGTATTGTTTTCCAAAGCAGGATTTTTCACTTTTTAAAAGTGGTGGATAAAGAAGTAACATGGTTTTCTGTGGACTCATAAAGATATACCATAGGGTAATAAACCTGAATAATAATCATTTACATTTGTTATAATGAATGTAATAAATCTACAAGGCCTAGATTAAAGCAGTCGTGCTAGCCTTACGTCTTACACAAGATTTAAAAAAGCCTTCTAAAAGGACAGAATGGAGTGTTTATTATGCCTTCTTAACTTTAAGTACATTTAAAAGAATTGCCTTTTCCTTCTGTTGCCTCATTTACAAGCACCAAGTTAGGTGGTAATTATAAGATAATTCAGTAACACTCTAAAATAATGATTCAGCTAATTAATGCTGAATTACAGAGGCAGTCCTACATAGATACTTATAGCACCCCCATTAACACTGTCAGAGTTCATCATGATGATTCCAGCAAGCACTGAAGGAACCAAATGCGATTAAACCACGTCTTCAAAGTGCTACTGCTTTTTTTAAAATATAAAATGGTGGCTTTTTGTGCAACCCTCCATATTGCATGTTCCTTAGCAAGGAGATGGGGCACAGGACCCTTCCTCCTGCCTGCAGCAACTCTGCAGAATTTTCCAAAGATCTACAGAGCCTTGGTTGAAGTGTTGCCCTGACCAGCGAAAGCACAACCACAAATGGGTGTAGCCTTTTGGCTATAAGCTGCAGCCAAGAAGCTGCAGTATCTCTAAACTCAGCTAGTGCTATGAAGGGTGAAGTGAGGATGGGGAAAAACATTTTTGCTCAAGGATAGCAGAGGGGCTGTGTTGCCTCAGCATCCCAGGGCCCAGCATCCTTTTTCTTTCTGCTATTTGCTCTGGAGGGTCAAATTTATCATGGATTATCATTTCATGTTTTTACCTCTGCAACATTTGTGTCTCTTTATGGAAAATGAAAAGGCGGCTATATAAGGGCTCTTAAAATAGATTCAGCTGATTTTTTCTTTTTTCTTTTTAATCTTTAAACGAGAAAGAAGATCATAAAAAAGTAGACTTAGTCATTTTATTTACACACAGAGTAGCACAGGTCAGGATAATACAACATATCTTAAAGATTTCCAGACAATGGGTTAAGACGTCCCAAGCAAACTTAGTTGTTTGCGGCACTGTGAGCTGATGTCACTGTTTGAATGAAGTATCACTCGTCTCCGAAAGAGAGACAACATCGATCTGCCCATAAATGCCCACTGTCTGGACATCACCTTCCTGGACTCTGTCTTACACAGGCAAGATTTATCAGAGCTTTAAGAAATCATGTCACTTTTCTTCCATAAAGACTTGCATACTCAACTGCTGGAATAGGAGAAAAGTTAGTAGAGTGCATATAAATGTATTGTAGAGCTACTAGGAAATTGAACACAAGCTCATCCAATTAAGGGGTCCTGGCAAATGCTTTTTGCCCAGGACTTGAGATTTTATTTTTAATTAGGAGCTTGACACAGATGGATGTGTGAAAATCCCCCTCAGGGAAGCATGCGAGCACCCTGCCTTAGAGCCCCTTTGAAGCTGGACTAGATGGTTTCTTTGGGTTACCAAAAGCCTTTTCACTCTGGCCAGCAGAACTTTGGAAATATGAATGCTACGGACACAGCGGCAAAGTCAGACTTGGCAAAGCACTATTGCTTTCTCTTATGTAAGGGCTGAATCTGCCTCCCAGTGCTTTAGTGGCCAGTTACTTCCCCTCACTTCAGTGTAAAAATATTGCTCATGCTGCCCCAAACCCATGCAGATACTGCTAAAGAATGTTCTTCTGGCAGCTTCAGAATCAGTCAAAAGCAGAATGGGCTCAGATGGAAAATTATGAAATTATGGTTAAGTTACTGAACATGAGAATCTTAGGTTCTGCTCCTGTCTCTGCTGCAGACTATGAAGGAATACCCTATTTTTTTCCCTCCTTCACTTGTCCACCTGCAAAAGAGCTGGTCATTTTTTATTCAACTCTCTCTTCTATCTAGAGTAAAGTCTTTAGTGAGGTGTAAGCCATGATAGCAGAACATTAAACAAAAGGGCTTGGAAAACGAGTAGCTACAAAAGTACTTAGATGAGATCAAAACAAGAATCCTGAAAAAGTGAGTGGAAATCATCAACACAGTCTGCTGATGGAAATTCCAGCCTAGAAGCTCAGTTGGAAGCTCAGCTGAGGGCAAGTTTTGGAGGACTCAGTTGTTATTTCTTGTCGCAATGGAGGGAGTGGGGAAGAGCTCGCTCATTTCCAAGGCCAGAGATCTTTTGCGGACAATGGGTAAGGAAGTGGTTTGCTCTAAGGAGAAAGCATGGGCGCACATAGGTACTACCAGTGTGAAATCTGGAAATCCAAAGTGGCTGAAGTCTCACAAATGTCTTTAGAAATTCACAGAGTGCTTACTAATTGTCCAGAAAAAGGGATAAATTTATTCCCCGATGAATGAATCATGGTCAGCCAAGAAAGAATTTCAGAGATCATATATCTGAGGTAGAGACTTGTGAAAGGGTGGAAGGAACAGGCCAATCTGGCCCATGTAGAGATAAACAGCGATTAGAGAAAGGAAACAATCCAAGGAACAAGCTGAATTTGGCAAGGAGACATCAGCACTCTGTTTTCCAAAGCTGCAAGTGTACAGCCCCTAGGCAAGACCAACTCCAGTGGAAAGCTGCAGCCAGCAAATTGCGAATGCTTTAAAAAAACTGATGATAGTCTCTTTGGGAGCCTCTCTGGGAGGAAGATTCTTGTTTGGCGAAGTGGCTCGCATACTTCTGGCACTAAACAAACCATGTCTAACTCTGGTACTTCTGTGGTCACCCATTGCCACACTGTTTTTGTGCCTCAGCACACTGAACCCAGACTAGGCCTTCAGCCCCCGCCGCAGAGCACACTGCTCTCCTCAGCTTGCCCACAGAAGGCAGAGGCTTAATTTTGTGCTAGAAGAAGACATCTTGATGAAATCCAGAGCCATAAACCAAAGCTTGGCTTGGAATTAGTCATGCAAGCGGAGGCTGCCCATCCCAGCTCCAGCTGCAAGGGCTGGGTATGGTGTTGGGAGGCCAGCAGCAGCCCACGCGACAGAAGCGCCATCCCATCTCCTCAGCACAGTCCCGATCCCCGTCCTTGGAGGGCAGTGAGCAATTTGCCCCAGGCTCTCCCCAAGTCAGTGCTTGATGAGGTAACCAAAGCCCCATCCACTGGGTTCAAGGCCGTTTCGTGGGCACCTCCTGGATGAAGATATTTGTATCATGGTACCGGGGGTACATGGGTTTGTGTCGGACATGAGAACAACATTCTGCTGCCTTTCAGACACATGAACACTAATCAGAAGCTAACCAAAGCCAGGAGTTGCCCTGTGAGGAAAGAGAAATGCTCTCCTGGCAACAGCAAGCGAGAGGAGAGAGCCAAAGGCAGCGGGGCAGGAGAGGTGTGTGCGGCATTGGTTTGAAATACGGGCTCTCCTCCAAGCAGCGCTTTCTCTCCGCCCTGTGAAGTGAGGCTTTTCTCCCCCTTCTGTGTTAGATCTTCACTGCAGACTACCATTTTCGCTGAACAGGTCATTCTGCTGTTGAGCCAGGGCTGGGCCCTTGCTGTGTGCACTGGAAAATGGTTAAATGTGTGACCGTCTTATCAAACTGACCCTTGTATAGATCCAGAGCACCTCCTTAGGACAACACGCACCCCGCGCTGGTGCTTTTGTCATGTTTAAAGATATGGAGCCTTAACGTGGGGTATATTTCCTTACAGATTCACCCCAAAGTATGGAGTGGCAACCTGCAGCTCTGTGTGCTTTACCTTGTTGTTTTCGGCTGCGCAGAGCTGTTTGTCAGCAGCGCTGTGATTTTGGGAGGATGTTTGCACAGAAATATAATGAGGCTTGGCTGGTCTGAGGGAGAGGGAGCGATTTTGAATGGCTGGTGACCTCACGGTGAATCTGGGCTGCACTCAGGCAGAAACTGCTGAGCTGCAAACAAAAACCTGGAGAAACGAAAGCAGGCTCTCCATCTTCTGCTCCGCGTTCGTAATGTGGTACTTTATCCAGAAGTCTGCAGCAAAGGCTGGAAGACATGTTTTTAATATTGTGCTTTTTTTTTTTTTTTTTTAATAGCAATAAAATATCTAAAAATGGCCCTGTGCTTTTTAATGTATTTGTATAAACAGTTCAGTTGCAAATGAGCTGACCCTCTTCTTGGCTCTGCTCTTATGAGGAGCTTTGAGCTTGCACTTTCTCCTGGGTTTAGCAACTGGGAATTAGGCCCCTGGGTAGGCTCTGCAAAGTAAAGGAGCTCCTTGCACTCTGGAAACTATACAGAGAAAGATTTATTTGTTTTGTTATCAGGTTTATTCATTCTCATTCTGTTAATAGCTGTATGGAGGTATGTTTCTGATTTCTAATCTTGCACTATGCTGAAAAATATATGCAGTAGTTTTGTTTGTGTAAAAGGCAGGAGGAAAACAGTGTTTTTGTCCAAGAATGTTTTTTTTTTTTTCACAGCCTTTTTAAGCAATTAACTATCTTGTGGTATTAAGTCTGATTTTGGACTATGGGGCTGTAAATACTTAAACAAAAAGTCTGCAGATTATAGAATTGTCCCTCACAGCTTTGCTCTTGTCCGCTTTCCAAAATCTTCTCTGCTCTCAAAAAATGGATGTTTTGCTTATATTTAAAAAAAAAACAAAAAAAGAGTTGCTCTTGGCCAGAGATCAATCATGGAAAATTTCAGCCCCATCAGAGAATGTTTTGGAAACATGTGAGCCTGTAAGCAGATGATCTGATTCTGATCCCGCTTAGCTCACAGCTGTTTTACTCCTGCAGTAACAGCAGTGACTGTGGTGGATTTACCCATGATTTGCCACTGCAAGCTGAGATCAGAATTGGGCTGTGGGTTATAATGGCATCTGCTTTGCAGCCTCAGCACTAGCAGTTGCTAATGGTAAGGGAGACAGTGAAAGATGCTATTTCAGGCCTTGTTCTCATGAGTTGTGGTACTGAATGGGGCTATTCATATGATTAAGGGCTGCAAGACCAGGCCCCAAAGTGCTGTGCTATAAATAGTGAGATACAAACCTCAAAAGATATAGTGCTTTAATTCAGATGGAAATCTTAACTTTCAGGTGCTTATCTTGACCAAGTGTATTCAGTGTGCAATGCTTGAGTTGTTTGGTTGTTTTAGCACTTCAGGCACTGGGCTGGATCAGCACTAAGGGCAAATATGAATATTAAAAATAGTATTAAGCTGACCAAATCATCTGTTTCTTCTAAAAAGAACAAAGATTTTTACAAGCATCCAAGGGTATTGTGACCATGGCTATTGAAGAATGATGTGTGATGATATGACTGTGATGATATGACTGACCATTAGGACAAGTGTATTTTAGCTAATAATTGCTTCCAAAACCATAGTTGATTTGGGCTGCATGGTGGCATCTGACTTTAGTGGCTGCAGTTTTCCTCATGTTCAGAATTGCTTGGAGAACATTTCTAACATGGGCAATGCCTCAAGTGTCTGGATGTTACACACAACAGATCACACCAGCATCATTATCTTTTGGAGGTGAAGAAAATGAGATAAATCATTTGATGAAGATGATTTTTCTAATAGCCATATATCCTCTTCAGCCACTAACAATACAGCTGTACTTATTTTAAAATACTTATATTATAGCAAACAAAATGATATCTCTGTACATATACTTCTCATCAATATTCCTGAGAAAAGAAGTGCTGGTAAGCTTGCTACTGCACTACTTACTTTGGAATACAGAAATTCAGAAGCTGATCATGTAACTTAAAATAACATGCCCATAGAACTGAACTGTTGCTTATCTTCTCTTCCTGAGACGGTTGGTTTTGGCAGCTGTTGGACACAGGACATTTGGTTAGATGGATCTTTGGTCGTCTTGCCTACTAGAATTTTTCTTATGCCTCCGCTTTCTTACATGAAACACTTAGAATAGTTACTTAACATGATTTTGTCCTCTTATTAGTCAACCTGTGCTGTACAGTGCTTTCATGTTATTTCAGCTACAAAATGAAGTTGTATTCTGGAATTTTTATGCTCTGGGAAAGAACTGTCAACAACTCTGATGTGCTGCTGCTTCATTTGGACAGATACTGGCTCCACCTGTTGTTTCATTTTTCCCATTCATATTTAAATGCAAACGGTCTTTAAGGCACCACCTTCTAGTATAAATAAAACTTGAAAAGAATGATAATGGTGTAACTGTAAATTGTGTAAAATTTCTATCACACTAGCTCTTGGGCAGCTAAATCAGACAGTTCCCTGATGAATTCCCGTATGAATTCAACTTTTGTCATGCAATTATATGTGCTTGAATATATCTGTAAAATGACACAAGAAGAAAAAAAGTTCCTATCAACTAATGAATCCAGGAGTACTTGCTTGCTGTCCCTGGACTGCAAGTTTTACTCAGTGTTTTCCTGAAAAAATGTTCAGCTAGTGGGAGATATTTATTTATTTTTATGAATTTTGCCAAGGGTTTCTCCAAAGCAGGCATCAAAACTGGTCAGAGTAAACATCAAAATCAATAGAAAAGTGCAGGCTATGATGAAAAAGAAATCAGAACTTAAGATTTTATAGCTAATAAATGTTGTCCAAGAGTATTAATCATCTTAAATTCTTAAATCATTAGTGATGAAGCTACTAGCTCTAGAAGGGTTGTCAGAAATCTACTGGCTGTGAAAAACTGCAAATGTCATTAGTTCATGATGGTGAATTAAATCTTCGCAATTGCTGTATAGTTGTCGTATGTGAAAACCATTTAGTGACATCTCAAACGAGACATTTTTCCAATTCTTTCCCAGGTGTAAAATCCCTTCAAAGAGACATCTTTGGATCTTAAGGACTATTGATCCTAAGAAATTCCTGTGAGGCAACTTCATTTTGCAGACCAGATAGAGAGCAGGTGCTGATCACCATAGATTCACTCAAGTCAAGAAGTAGCACTTCTTTCCAATGACATCCTGGGGCTATGACTTCCATCCATTAATTTTGTGGAAGAGGACTTCCTTTAATCAAAGCTGCCAATTTTTAATGTAATTGAATGTCACCTTACCCCTGTATGACTAGAGAAGAGAAGCAGAAGCTTTTGCTCAACGTCCATTTGTTTTATGTACTTACATATTTTTGTGTCACTCAGAGCTGTGTGTGTCCAATAAGGGTCATATTTACCAGAAAATGAACTAGAGATACCAGGAAGTAACTCATATTCTATTTTTTTTTTTTGGCAGAGGAAGAACCTAGTAGAGGAATGGTACTAATGGGAGTTCCTCCCGTGCATAAGGAGGCATAGTGGTTTTCTGGGGTATGAGCAAAGTGCTGCCTGTTACTGGCTATTACTGAGCAACAGGAAATGCACTTGCTCTGCCCCAGCCGATGGTTTTGTTTGCCCTGGTCAGACTTATCACAACAGATCAGTGAATGAGGACTGGTGTTGATAATAACATGCAGCAGATGCAGTGCATGATTTCCCTACTATGAGGATTAAAAAAAAAAAAATCTGTTGCTGTGCAATATTAGATTTGTCTTTTCTTTCAGAAATAAAATGAGTGAAAATAAATATTAGAAATTGTGGAAAATATATTTACATTTGTAAATAGATATGTACTACTTCAGGTTAGCTATGTATAGATGAGCTCCATTCAGTGAGCATTGATAAGCAGGTGGAAAATTTTTTTGTCTTTCACTATCTCGGCACCAAATCCAGGTATCAGTGTTCGTGACAGTGGGCCAATGCAGTGCATCTTAACATAAGCTCATTGTGGAATTTGGCTACAAAGAGATCAGTAGGGTGAGTAAAACTTATAGGATCTGTCCCATCATCAAATTCCCTTATGAATTCCATATTTTTGTTTTCAGAATAATTATAACTTAGAGGATGATGAAGTGACAGTCACACAGAAAAATAAAATCAGACAGACAACTCTTTTCTGGGTAGACAAGAAGCTCCTAAACTCTCTGGAGGTTGGTAAAAATGAAGGAAATCAAATGCATCATCTTTCATATTCACATCAACGAATCTATTGTGGAAAACATCAGAAGTCAGCTTGTTTTCATTCAGCTGAAATGTTATTTCTATACTATTTCTAGACCAAAGAGACAAATATCTGAAAAATGAACACATTTAATAATCAGCAAAAAGAAAGCGAAAAATGCAGAAAAAGAGTACGAAGTCCCACTGTATGTCAGCAAATACAGCCACGTGCAGAGAGGGCTACCTGAAAGAGCAAATCCCTGTTCCCAGGAGCAAGAGAGCTAGGATATTTCACCAGAATATTTCACACCCCTGTCTGTCTCTTTGCCTCTGTATCTCTCTTTTTTATTATCTCTGTTTTCTACTTGTTTTGTGAGAAATGTGCGCAAGGTCCAGAGAGATGACTGTAGGAATTTGGTGCAGGGGGGTCAGTTCCTGATGCTTCCGTGCCGTTTAGAATGGAAAGCAGATCGATCTGCAGAAAAACACAAGCCACACATGCGGGAGGTCAAACATCCCCTCTGCTGCCACAGCAGGTGCCAGCATGGGGTCTGTTGGCCTGAAGGTTTTACAGAGTAGAGTGTTCGTGGGTGGCCTACCAGGTTTTTTTTTTTGGTGTTTCAATGTTAGCAGGCTGGACTACAGTCAGAGATGCACCTGTTCAAAGTAACATGCATGGATAGAAATAAAGTGTTAAATGCTTCAGCTTACTCCTTAGATCTTTACCAATGCCCAGCAGTATTTAATGGCTCCTAGGTAAACACTAGTACTTCGAAGAATGTGCCAGTTAATTCAGCTTTGAAAATGAGAAGACAGGTAGGATTTATGGTCTCTGATGATACATCTTTTGATGTTCCACTTTAATGCTGTATTTGATGATTGCTCATTTTTTTCTTTCTCAAAGAGCCACTATGTCTCATTCTGTTTGCCTACAGGCTCAGTTTCTCACTTAGACTGGTGGTTGGGAAGTGTCAAGTGTCATTAGAGAGTCAAGTTGAGCCATGTTTAATAATCCTGAGAATGGGACGATGTAAGATGTACAAGAAAATTAGTTCTGTATTCATGGGTGTCACAAGTGCTTGAAATGGAAGTGGCTAATTTACCTAAGGAGACCCTCCTACATCTCTTCTTTCAATATTTGCATTTCTCAATAGCATACTGCTGCATGTGCTTACAATGCAGAGTACCTATACATATGGAGCAGCATGAGTCTCTGGGTCATACATAACCACCAACTGCGTGTATGTGAGCTCATTATTGAGCCGTTTTTAGCCTCTTATGCAGCTATAGTTTGCTATTCTCTGAGAAGTATGCAAAGGTTTTGCTTTGCGTCATGAGTGCTGGTTACAGGAAGCAACATAGCTGTGGCAATGCACATGTCTCAGGCATATATGGTGAATCATTCTCTATTTTCCTGTTAATGACTCAACAGCTGAAGAAATGGGAGTGACCATGTATTGAGTTTTTTGATCTTCTAAATTACAACTAGAAAAGCCATTCTGGTGGCCAATATATTCAGCTAACCTGTCCTTGCTAATATCAGGAAGCCAATCATGTAGTTAGATCGCCCAGAAACATGTATCATTAGCATAGCTGGCCACATATGATGTTCTACCATCTGCGTATTCATGGGAGTATGATATGGACTTGCAACAAGGAAGATAGCAAACCTGGTGATTATATTCTGTTGCAAAAGCTCGTGCGAGTAGCAGATTATGATTGTTGTGTTCATTTGAGCCTTTTTTTTGTGGACATTTTCCAGTATGAAGCACAGGAAGATTTAGGTTGTGCTAGTCATCCTAAACGATACAGCTCCTCACCAACCACATGGGGAGGTACCATGGATAACCTCAGTATGTATCTTCCTCATCAGAACTTGTCATCCTCCAGCTCTCCAGATTTCCAGCTTTTGCAACTGCCTGATTGAATAGGTGACTCTTCTTCCCAAGCAGGTTTTGTCCTTTTCTGTCGAAGGTAAATGGCTGTGTGGGTGAGTTGCTGATTGATCATTTAATGGTCTCTCAGCTAGAATTAAGTGGGCAGATCTCTATGCAGGATTGCACACTGAAAGCTGCATTTCCAGGAACATCTTGATTCTTCATCTATTTGTATTCATGCACTTGCTTAATCATGCTTATCCTGACACTGAGCAGTCGGCAGTTGATAAAGAATGTGTTTTTCCCATGTACTTTTGAACTGGAACTTGGTCGCTACTACAAATCAAACAACTTGAAGCAACCACAACACAGCCATAAGATGCATAACGTGGGTCACAGTCTCCATCTGAGGAAAGCTTTATGTCCTGAAGCAAGGGTGGGGGACAAAGTGAGGGTACCCATCAGATAATCCCTGACGTGTTAGCTAGTGTATGTAGGACCACTTCATCAACTGGGAACAGAAATGTCCTTTTTATTGCTTCAACTTTTCTCTCTTATTTCTGTGCAACAAGACTGGAGGAAGCTGAAAATCTGGGTTGATGCAAAAAACTTTTTTAATATGTTTAAAACCGCAACATTTCTTCGCTGGTGTATCTTTAATCAAGCCTAGTGGTTTATATACCCATATATGTGTGTTATAAAGACTGTTTTCATTTTGAAGTTTCAAAGTTCAGATGCAGTGTAATTAACTTAAATGTTACCCATGGAAATATTTCTAAAGAAAAGAGTAGCTACCTAAGCAAAACAAGAGAGCAGTTCAATAAGATGTGTTTTGATGGTGCAAGTCAGAAAAGAAAAAGGGTTTTAGAAATGGAAAATGTTTCATTCAGTCCATTATTAATATATTTCCACTAACCTTTACATTAGAGAGATTAGAGACATAGCTGTAGAAATCAAAACCAAGGAAATTTCTCAGTAAATATGGTATACATAAAGTTCTTTGGATTCCTATAAGAGGATGTCTAACTTTATTTTTTTTCAGCCAGTAAAGGTCCTAGTTCACATCTCAAGGGCTCTGTGCTTAGGAATCTGCCATAGGAGTTTAGTGATCTGGATTCTATGAAACAATTTAATTCTTCACTTTGCTTGAGACATCTTATATGGCCTCAGGGAAGTCATTTAACTTCTGTGTACCTCAGTTCCTCTTCTATAAAATGAGATACTATTTTCACCTTTCACAAGGGTGTTATATATATTAAAAAAAAAAAAAAGCCAAAACATCCAGTACAGTGATAGGATCTTACATAAAGTGTTTTTTTTTTTTCGCTTGAGTCTCATTCTGCATTAAAAAAATAGCAGAGAATTTGCAAAGATGTTGAAGTACATACTGACAAACACAAAAATGGTGGTTTTAGAAGGAAGAAGCTGCCACATTGGCATTATCATGGCAATCTGATAATTCTTAGTATTACACTGGCACTCACACACCCTAGACAGGCTCAGGAGAAAGCCCCAGCCTCTGCTGAAAGAGCTCGCAGAGCAAAATGTCAAACCAGGCAAGCAATAACAGAAGAAGAATATGCAAGCCAAGTATGTGGACGATACTACCTGTATTCCTCATAATTTTCCATTCCCTCTCCTCCCAGACTTGCCATTTTGCAGCTTCCCCATCCCTCTCCCTGCAGGGGAGCTCTCTCCCTCCTCTGCCTCCCATCCCTCCCCTCCTTGCCTCCTGTGGGCTCTTGCTGGGGCCCCCAGCTCCTTCCTGCCCCGCTGCCACTGCTCTTCGCCCAAGAACCTGCACTGCAGGTTTCAGCTCAAAACAAACATTCATGGCTGAGTTATGAACCCCCAGAGGGATAGATGGTGAAGTGGATTAAAGCGCTAACTCTTTGCCTTTGGCTCAAAGCCACATCAGGACAAAAGTTAAAGTGAGTTTTCGAGTTGACTTTTATTTATCAATAGGACTTGTTTTTTGACATGGCCGAAGAAGAGCAGGAATAAAACGACACTGATTAAGACGGGTTGGCAAGTTTTCAGAAGTCTACCCAGTGCTGCAGCCAGTTTGACCTATTTAGTGTATGACAAGTTTTGACAGCATTTCAGGAAACATTTTAACTTAGGAAGCAAAAAGCAACACCCATGGACAGCGCTGAAGAGAAAGGGACTGTGGGAAAAGGAGACGCCCGGCGTGGCGCTGGCTGGCATTCTTCCCTCGGGTGCGGTAGGTTTTCCATCTTCTCCGAGATGAACAGACAGCTTGTTCTCCAGGGGAAAAGCTCGAATTCCTTGTTGAGTGGGTTGTGGTGGCAGCACGAGGATTTCTGTGGGAGACCTGGTGCCTTTGCAATTGCTCCACTGGACCCGTGGCCCCCATAAGGGTTCTTAACCCTTGTCTTGAGGGTATTTTCTACTCAAGGTTCTTGGTGCCTCCTTGCTCTCTGTCGCACTTTGCACTTGTCCTTTCTTGCTGATCTAGCTCTCTTGCAACTCGCACACTCTGTGTGAGATGTCCAGGCAAGCCTGTGCTCTGGTAACGGGTTCCAGCTGTGTCCCTTTGTGCTTGGAGCAAGGCAGATGACCAAGACTTCAACATGGGTCCAGAGCAGGGTGAAAAGCTTCTGACTTCTTTAATGTTCTCATTAGAGAAGAGGGAGCTGTGCATCCCTCAAAGATTTCAGTTTATACATCAAGGCTTGTTAAGGCTGAATAACAAAAGATTCTTTTTGATGAAATCCTTGAGAAGATCCTTGAGAAGTGCATAGGTACCATTCAGCACTTGCTCTTCATCTTGCTCACACTGACAGCTGCCTGAGAGTTCAATTCGATTTGCTGTTGGTAAATGGTAAAAAGGAAAGTAAAACTTTTAAGGAAGACTCAATAATACTAAATATTTTTTGCTGAGATAAAGAAAACTACGAGAGACACTGCATTTGAGAACATTATATAGCAATTTACTCTCATGCAAAGAGTCCCTCTCCTCCCTTTGAGACTCTTGGGCCATCCAAGGCCAGGCTGGCACCCTCGCTAGGCACCTCCAGCATCACTGGAGGGGGAAAACCAGCTTACCCGGCTCCCGTGCGGCCCCCAAGCACCCTGAGCCTTGGGCTGAGCTTGTGCGGTGGGGATGGGAAGGGATGTGTCGGGACAGGGAGGAGGAGAGGCCGGGAGAGGGGATGAGGCAGGGAGCTGGAGATTCGCACCACCGAGGTAGGGCTGGCTCCCAGCCAGCTCCCCTCTCTGCCTATTTACATAATTACAAGGAATGATGATAAAAGCTCATTTGGATAGATTTTGGTGATTCTATTATTGTAAGCCACAGGTCCCAGTGTACCGACATCCATACTGTGGAGGGAGGAATTTTTTTAACTGGCCTGCACTGGACTGATGTTTATGGGCCAGATAGCTCCCAGCAGGCTGCCTCCAGCAGCACTCTGCAGGCTGTGATGCAGTTGCTTGGCTCAAACTGTGCCTGGCCCAGGCTTTCCCACCCGGGAAGCAGTGAGGGACAAGGTGGGGATCCTCCGTATTTCCTTTTGAAGACAGAGTAGTTTTTTCCAGTTGAAAAAACAAAAAGCCTTGCTATACGAAAAAAAGTTACATCTTTAAATAAATATATTTAAATTGAGTGTTGTGACTCAGAATACTTAGAAAGGTGTGGAGGGGTGTTGTGTGTGTGTGGTTTGTTTTTTTCTTTCCACCTCTGATCAGAAATGCTCTCAAATGAAGATTTTGAAAAGAAAAGCTGGATAGTGGCTGTTTCCACTGATCTCACCAACCAGAACATCAAGGCTCCTGGCAGATAAACAGCCAGTCGATAACTGGAAGAGCTTTGAGTAAAGCACCATGACCTCTTTTTTGATTCTTAAACTGAACAGAAAGCTAATGGGGAGAAAAGGGAGCTGGAACTGAAGCCATTTTCAAGCTATTCCTTCCTTACACACCTGCAGAGATTGTGTGAGTTGCAAGAACCTCGAGCAGGCGTTTTTGACCTACCACCTTTCCCCTGCTCCCCTTTCTAAGTACGGGATTTGTCCTTATTAGCTGAGGGAAGAGAGAATCTCTCTGATTCTTTAACTGAATGAAGTATGAATCTCTAACTGAACAGAACTCCTGCAACTGTCCTAAATATGACTTATGTTGGTCATCCCAATTGATGCCCTGACAGGATAAGACCTCTTCACAGTGGTGAAAACCAAAGACTGAGTGGATCGAGTGTGTTACAGTACATACGTGTTGCAAACAGAAGGATATAGAGAAGGGAACTGCAAAGTTATTGTCTGATTTTTGGTTATATAGCTTGTTTTCGCTGACAAGTGGCAAAAAGCAACCTGGGCAGTACCTCGGGCTATTAAGCTGTTTCTCTGCACCTCTGAACTGTTTAAAGGAAAGTGACTGAGCTCTGTCAGATGTGTGCTTTAGGCTCTCAAAATATTAAGAAACCTAATGCATCATGAATTAATGTGTCTGCAGGTACATCTAGATTGGTATCACAGTGTAATAACTTGGCATTCCCTATAGAAAATCCGGAACGCAGAAAAGAGAATAATAGGCACAGCTGCTCTGAGGAGTTTAGAAACACCGTGATATTAATTGATCTCTTATGTGAAAGAAAACATGGACTCGGGATTTTTCTCGATGGCAGCGTGTACTGTGAGGAAGGCAGCGACACCATTTATTGCTCTCATTTTTTGGCAGGGGTGTGTTTTGCCGTGATAGCTCCCACGTTTGCTTTTGAAGCGTGGCATAAGAATCCCTAACACTGATCTGACATGGCTTGACACGCATGGATAAAAAACAGTTGTCCAACACACATTTCCGATGAGAGACACATCTGTGACCTGAGCGGCTTTGCTTCAGAGCGTCACCTCTGGCTGAAAACGGCTGCAAGTTGCCCTGAGAGCTGCCGAGGGAATTTTCCGAAGAAATACCTTTCTGCTGGGAAGCTGCCGGTTTGGAAAAGGGGGTGCGCAGGGCGGCAGAGCGGATAAGCCTTTGCAGGGGGTCCCGGCACGTTTTGGCTGCTGCAGGAGAGCCTCCCGCCGGCTCTGGGGCGTCATCCCCAGCACAGTTCCTGCCCGGGGGCTTCTGTGTCTCACTCCCAGAAAGGGCTGGTTTTCCCGGAACAACTTTCTCCAGGACTTTTTCAAAGCGTCATCTACAAAACGTGTAATTTTTTTCACCCCCACTGGGAAAGGCATTTTTGCCAAGCTACCCCAGGCTCCTCTGAGTGCGTATGTCACGTGTCTCCCATCCCTACGGATGTGTCGCAACACGGAGAACACTCCTTCCTGTGAAAATCTTCTCCACCTCAGCTACAAATGTAATAAGATTTTATATGGAGAAATGATGCACATAGTTCCATGTAGTTAAATAACTCAATTTAATTGATATATTTATTTCCAGGAAGCCTTTGCATTCCTGGTTTACCCAGATGTTCCCACTTCACCAACCAATCATGTTATTGCCGGTGAATTTTAACGAAGTGTTTTAGTAGTGGATCTCCGTGTTTTGGTGGTGTGCATACTCACAACATTTCCTGCCAAGGAACCTTTTTTTTTTTTTTTGATAGAAACTAATCTAGTAAAAGACCCTTGCACTCTTCATAGAAAACTTCATTGACCCAGCTGTTACAAGTACGTGTCACTCAGAAACACAGCCCAATCCTTAACACTCTTCTTTTTTATTGCGCATTCAATATCCATTTTAAACCTTACAAATTCTGAGCATGTGCAGCAATCAAAAAGTTATGCTCCTTATACAGATACCAGATAGTCTCTCTCTCTCTTTTTTTTTTTTTTTTTTTTTACCATTCAAAATAATGTGGCTTAAATGTATGTTGGTATGTAAATGTATTAATCATATGCATTAATTTTTTTTTATTAAGTATATTTTTATTATATAATAACTCAAACGTGTTCTTTCATAATCCTTCTCAAGCTCTGTTAAAAAAAAATAAGGTGCATAGTAATACCTGCTTAATTTTGCAAGCAGCTGGCTTGTAATAGAAAGCTATTCACCCTGAGCTTTGTTTATTGTAGGTGTTTCTAGGGAATTGTCTAGTTGGTAATTCAGTACACATTTAAACGAGCTGTATGACCACATTGCTCACAACTATATCTGTCTCTTTGCACTTAGCATGGTTTCTTTCTAAAGTTGCTTCAGCAATGCTGATTTTAAGAGGATATTTAGAGGAAAATCAAAGATCTGCTAAATTTACCTCTTGAACATCCATTTATTTGTGATATATAGCTGGCTTGAAAAGACGTGCACCGTGCCAAATGATGGGCTGATTTTCATGTGTGCGCAAATGGGTTAGCAGAGAAATCTTGCACAATACAACTTTTTTTTTCTATTGCTAAGTAAAAACAATAGATAACAATGTGAACCACTCAGAGAGCATTGAGAAATGCTTCTGGGATGCAGTCGGAAAGGAAGAGGTTAGTGGCAATAGACACAGCAAAGAAAACTGGAAGAACAAGAAGCCTTGTATGAGCATACAATAAAGTGTCAGTTCACGCGCAACTCAAAATATCCTTAGAAAGGCACAGTTGCAAAGTTAAAATTCTCATACGATTGAAATATCTTCCATTTATGTGTTACTTGCTGACAACAACTGTTGACTTCTCTTCTATGGTAGATTCCAAGATTTTAGAATTTGCCTCTGACAAAATCTTGAAATGAAACATTCTGAAGACATTTAATGTTGATCTCTTTGAAGACAATTTGGTTTAAATTGATTGTTGAGATTTGTTCCCTCTCCTCTTTTCGCTTTCTGTTTTCTCATCTGAGAAATTCAAACAGTACAACTTCTGAAGCTAGTGCAACAGCTTAAAAAAATCAAGATCTGGGTATTTTTATACCTCAATGCATCAAGATATGGTAAACTCAGTTATTACTGAGAGATTCAAACCAGGGATTTTGTTTAGAACTGCAAGGAGATATTTATACTATGATTAATTTACAATTTAAAAACTTATGTCTTGGGATTTTTTTTCTCAAGACTTTCAGCCTTCGGATGTTTTAGATATCTAGATGTTGCCTTCAGATTTTCTCATTTGATCTCTGATTTGATGCTGACATGAAGGTAGTGTGATTTACTAAAGGGCAAGCAAAAAATACCCTTTTTTTGTTTGTTTTATTGAAACCAATATTTCTTAAGAGAATTGTGAAGATGATACTTTACCATTTTAGTTCCCCTGCTGGGCTATACTGCTAATTACTGTCACAACAGTAGTTGGTTGAAAAACCCCACCAAGTCTCTTTTTATTTTTGTAACATTTCTCTTCATACCTCCAGAGCAGTAGGGTGTCTAGCAATATTAATAGCCTTCCACTTCACCACTTCTTTTTCGTAGGGACATTAAAATTGATTTTCTGCATCTTGGCATATGAAGACTCAAAAGTGTGTTACATGCCCTGTTGCCCAAAAATGTGCAGCCACAGAGCAAAGGTTTCAATGACAGAGACTTCTATGGTGTCAGGAGGCCTGAGCTGCTGAACTGGAGGAGCAGCAAGAGACAGGGTTATTTATAGTGTTACTGAAAAATTAGCCTACCTTTGAACTGGCTACCCAGAGCTTCCAAATGAAAAGTCTGGTTTCGCAATAGGAGGGGAGCAAGGATGCAAAGGAGAGGCAAACTTTTCAAGACACACCTTGTGATAAAGAAAGACATAACTCCTTACAATAGCTCCTTGCCATAGGGGATGCTGCAGACATATTTACTGCTCCCAGGTAATAAGGGTACACGGTAATCCTGGAAATTGAATTGCTAAAAGAAAGCATGCAAGTGGAAATTCAGAAATCATGCATCACCAGAAGCTGAAGAAAGAATTATGAGAAGCAAGCAGCCAAGCTCCTGCCAAATGTTTCCAGCCCCCAGTTAAAATCGGCTTCCCGTTTTAATATTCTCAGGACTCACAGGCCAGTAAGCATGACTTTAGCCACAAGAAAGCTAGATGGAGCAAAGACGTAAAACAATATTATGAAACAGCATGATGAAGATTGCACGGTGAAAACAATATGTCATAATTACCCCAAAGAAAAAAAACCTCTCACCTCACCCATCATAATTGTTAGAGTGAAACAGCAAAATGACAGGTATGAGAGAACTGATCACATTGTGGGATTCGTCTCATCTGCAAATGCACTTTAGATATTCCATTTTTCATTTCAAGTAGGGAGAACATGAACAGACAACTGCATGCCATAGCAGCCACAATCTCCATTTGGAAAGGACACGGTTCTCCCGTGGCCATGGTGGACTGTGTAAAGATCTGTGAAAAGAACTTGTCCCTGCTGAAATCACACGCAGAGTTCTTACTAACGTCATGAAAGCCAGATTTTTGGATTGGGGCTCCATGTTGTGTTAGAATTAAGATTTACCCAAAAACTTGGGATTGTGATGGTCACACACAGTCCACGAGATCAGCATGGGAATGTACTTTGGCACTCTTCTTGTTCCATTTTTTGGCAGTGGGAGAGTCTGTGCCTGATTCCATCCAAAGTTAAAGAGTATTTTGTTTTTGATCACAAGATGCTTTGGCTAAGGTCCCTAAGGAATACGGTTACCTCAAAATTATTCAGAAAGTGACAGAGAACAGAAAAAATGAATTTTTTTTTTCACTGCTGTGATCCTTCTCCTCTCAAAAAGGATAAAATAGGACTAGAAAAGAAGTAGCAAAGGATAACGACAATGATCAGAGGAGGGCATGGGATAGCTTCTGTAGGAAGTCATTCAGTAGTTTAGGGTGTGGGGAGAAATATGATAGAGACCAGTGAAATGATGTGTGGCAATGGAGCAAATATATCAGAGACAACTGATCATTGATCATCACATGATGGGAATTAGAGTAGATGAGAGAAGATTACCCTCTGGAAAGTTCAAAAAGAAAACAAAACAAAAATAAAAATCAAAAAGTAAAAATAAAAACAAACAACGACAACAAAATCCAAGAAAACAAAAGGAGGTACTTCATCAAGCAAAATACCATTCACAGAATGGTTGAAATATGCTTTCCATAGGATGCTGCTGGTGTTCAAAGTTTCAACCATCTCATAAAGAGACTTGACAGACTGAACAAAGGAAAGACTTAGTACATTCCAGATTGGCAACTCTGGCTGAGGATGGGCAGAGACTGCTGAAGAAGAGGAGATTGCATGGGTAAGTATCATCATATGCTTGCTCTACTCTTATTCATTTTTCTGGGAACCCATTGCTGGCTAGTATTGAAGACAGGGACATTTGCTCCAGCATGGTTGCAGCATTATGACATTAAGACAACATTCAATTTCTCTCTCTACCTCATTCAGTTTAGATAACTTTCCTTGGACATAATCTGGATATCATCAAGAGCAACCAGACTTCTGTGGAGGAGGAAGAGGAGTAGGTGGTGGTGGTGGTAGGAATGGCTATTACAAATCAATTCTTAGAGGATCTGCTTCTAACATATGTGAGAAAGCACACAGATTTGGAGGTCTAGTTAGATTTCAGATAAATAGATATGGTAACAAAGATATTTATTTCTGCCCTTGCTTATAACTAGCAAAATTAACATTTTACATAGACTCGGCTGAACCATTCAGTGGTTGCACCATCTGAGCAACAGACCTGGCTAAACACAGAAATGACAGAAGGATTTTTTGTTATAAGTGAGGAGGCTTAATGCAGATGAAGTGGCCATATGGAGTGAAAAACAGAACCATTAAGAAGATGGAAGAATACTATTAGAACAAGGATTCCCAAAGTTTGTTTATGGAAAAGTGGCATAACAAACAGATATCAAGTAGCCTAAAATAATAATAAAATAACCTAAAATAATTAACCTGTGATTCATAGGCCCTCTCTCTTCTCAGCTCCCCCAAACTTTTGGTGCTTCCTCCCCTACCACTCCGTAAAGTGGAAGAATGAGCAAAAGGGTGAAATGTCCTCACTACCTCTCAGACAAATGGGGTTTCCTGAGGGATGCAAGTAGCGTGTGAAATATTTCTGGACTCCAGCTGACATCCAGATCCAGGAGGAGTCTGTACCTGCAACAGCCTCTGAGCTCTCTTGAGCTCTTCTTTTGAGGATGGCTGTAGCTAAAAGTCACCTTGTGGGGTTTAGACAAATGTGTTGTAGGCTGCTCTTTGGGAGTGTTGCAAGAGAAAAGCCAAATGGCAAAGGACATGAAGGCAAGTTTTGGGGTGGGAACATAATGTGCAGAGTAAAAGCTGATTGAAACTCTGATTGGATAAAGAAGAGATAGATAAAACAAGAAGAATGACTTCTTCGAAAAACTAGGATAAGAAAAAGTGTACATGAACAATTTAGGACTTCATTCACAGCATAGTGAAGTGACTGGTAAGACTCCTCCACTGATCGCAAGAGGTGTTGTATAACACTCCTACAGCAGGTATGCTTTTATGCAAAAGATATTCCTGGCCTGATAAGAGGCTTTTTTTTTTTATCATGAATCACAGTACTAATCACAGCAGATATAGCATTGTAGGCAGTTAAAAATGGACCGATTAGTATCTGTCAAAGTATTTTTGGGGACCAGAAAGGAGACGAGCTTGAGTGGCACCTACGAACTATTCATAGGCACTGCAGTGACTGTGTGGACAAACAGAGTCAGGCTTTCACAGCATGGATAACAGTTTGCAGAGCCAGAAGCTCAGAAACAAATGAACCTTTTGGCATGAGTTTGTAATACGAAATCATTTAAAAAAAAAAAACATGCAAAAAACATTAAGCCTTCTGGTCATTTATTTCGCACTATGCATGGGTACTGTATCTGCAACTCAGTGGTGTTTAACACAAAATGCCACTAAATACCTGTTGCAGAGAAAAGCATTATAACTCTTCTTAATTATCTTTCTGTGCCAGAAAATAGAGTCTAGTTTTCCACATTTTTAATCAGTGTTGTTACTGTTGAACCTTCTCATGTTTATTTTCCATGATTTAAATATAAAGATTTTGTTGAAATAATGCTCTTTGATACAAATAATTCAGAGCAGAGACTGTGTGCCAGCAAAGCTAAGTTAATTATTTTGTCTGAGCGCCTGGTAGATGAAAGTGATGATAGAACTGGGACATGCCTACACCGGGCAGGAAGGTGTGGTGCAGAAATCCCCAGAGGAGCGCTGGGCGAGCTCGCTCCAGACCCGCATCCACAATAGCCGCGCTGAAAGGGATGTGCTGGAAGGTGGCAGTAGGAAGCATGAGGTGAGCACTGGGTGAGTGCTCCTGGTCTCCCAGCTCCCCGCTGTTGATGCTTGGCTCTGTTCAGACGTTGGGGTCCTGCTGCAGTAATGAGTGACAAGGGGACTTGCAGCTCCGAGTCAGCCCAAGTCACTGATGGTGATAACCATGTTGATTAATACAGGCCACGGAGAAGCCACTTTTACCCCAATGCCAACCAACGCAGCATAGACAAAGATTGGCCAACTGTTTTGTTGCCTTTTTTTTTTTCCCATATTTTCAGTCTACGAAGGAAGACAACCAAAGCATGGCTGGGTTGCTTTACTGACCACTACACATCCCTGCCACTCTACACTAAAAAGGCATGGGAAAGCTGGTTGGACTTCATTCCTTGCATCAAATGTCAGAAATGTTGTTAAATGGAAGGTTAGTTAATCATTTCAGATTCCATTTATCTTATCACCTGCATTTACATAAAGGTAATTATTTATATGGTACACTAATTTGTTTGTATTCCCTGTGGGAAAAATCCTAGTTTAACAGAAAGGAAACCAGCGGTCGGTCGCCTAAAAGGCGCAATAACACGCCAGTGCCACCTTGTGCTACAGTCTCCACCCAGATGGGAAGATGCCCCTGGAGAGCCTCTCACCTGCTATGAGCTGCCAGAGACAGGGGACAGCAGGGAAAGGGAGGGAGACAGACTTGGCCAAATGGCTGTGTCGTAGTTGGGAACTTTGTCCACAAACACCCGTCACCACTTCGGGCTGTCGCTAACCTGGGGTGAGTCTGGGCAGATGAGGGCAGAACTAGATGGGGATCTAGCTTTTCAGACCTGTCTTCTGCTGGCAAACCTGCTTATGTGGCTACAGGGTGGCACTGGGTGGATAACCCTGTTTACAGACTAACCCTAATGTGCGTCTTTAAAATCTCTTTTCAATTGGAAGTGGGAAGAGTAATTGTGTATTTATGTCTATCAAAACAGAGCTGGACAAAGCTCCTCACAAACATCCTCAATACAAACCTGTTTCTGAAAAGCAGAATTCAACCTCTTGGTAAATCCTTCACTGCAGGGACCATGAGGGAGCTTCCCCTTGCTTTTCCTATTTTTGATGGAAGTCCAAGTTCTTGTAACTTACCTTGCAAAATGACCTGTCCAAATACAAAGGATCCAGTGGAACTTTTTGTAAGGCTATTAATAAGTAATTAGTTAGTAATAAAAAATGGATTGACCATGAATTTCTTTCAGTCCATGATGCAGAGATATTATGGTCCTAATCAAGCAGTCAAGTCAGGTGAACAGCTATCTCGGCAGAGCAAATGTGCCAAATGTGTGATCAGATCTCACACCAATGGGATCAGATCATGCTCACAGGGATGTGGTGATGAGAGTTTTATAGGTTGATAAATATTTGCACCATTGTTATTACCAGTTATTTATATAAGAATTTAATCTGCAAACCTCAGTGATTTGTTACCAAGCTAACTAACATGAGTTAGCACATCAAATGAAGAGAGTGCCCTTGCCCACATCTCTGGAGGACAATTTCTGAGGCATCTGATGAGAAATGGTAGGCAGTTGCAAGTAAGAGGCTTAAGAAGCACCAAGGTTATGATTAATTCTTTCAAAATCAGGTGTCTAAGGCTGCTTAGTCATCCATGTATTTGGCTGGAACTTATCTTGATAACCTCTTCCATGCACGTCAAAATCCCAAGGATAGACATCTAGATACATGTCTGGCTTGCATCTGCAAGTGAACAGCACCCCAGGATCTAAACACACTGAGGAGCCTAGGTGCTGCTCATACATGTGTTCTGAGCAGTCAAGGCCACTTAATCATCTATACAACAGCCAGACCATAAGGCAATTCATCTCCTGCTTCCAGACCTTTATATCCCATGTTTACAATCAGCTTTTATTTACATGTGTGCAGACAGCAACAAGCACAGCCAGGCACCTCTAGGATAGGGCTCCAGAGGTGTCTGTGAAGGAGAGAGCAGTGGTGGAGAGTGTAGCAGTGGCAGCAAGCATAGCAGTGGCAATGGCTGTGAAATTTTATATCCTTCTCTTCCCAGGAGTACCATTTTTGTGGTTTTTTTTTTCCCTTTCTAGGAGAATGAAGGAATAGAGGAGAAGCTGGAGGAGGATTTGAGGTATGCTTCTGCTGACGTGTAGGCAGGGCAATGATTAACTCAAGTCCATAAGCCAGCAGGTAGGCAGGGCTGCAGCCACATGAGCAGGTAGGCAGGGCTGCAGCCACATGAGCAGATACTCAGTTGTTTGACACAGCTTCAGCTAGAGTCTATTGACCTTGCATCCCGTGAAGAGGCCAAATTCTGCAGCAGGTTCTGTCCTTATTCTGCCTCTGGGAGAGCCAGTGAGAACTTTTTCCTAGAGGTAAAACAGAAAGTGTCTTTTCTACAGAACTACTTCTACTGCAATCATGTTTTAGATGACAAAAGCTTATAATAAAAACAAACCCTAAAATAACTTCCAACAGCATCAGCTACCTCAGTGCTCAGCCAGGCTAGCACAGGGCTGCAAAGTCACTGCTTATTTTACCTAGTAGCTCCCAAGCCAGTTGTGCAATCAGGTCATTTGACTTCAGAAATGCACTGAAAGCTGTAGTTTTTCAAACTTCTCAGGCAGTGTTGCATGACCCAAAGCAATAGCCAAACCATCCTGAGGCCCTTCTACCATCCTAGAGCAGGCTCCCTGTTAATGCACCATAACATGGGCACATACAGAAAGCAGGTCAAGGTGAGGGCTGCACAGCTTCCTTTCCTCCAACACAACTGCATCCCTTGTAGCCTTGCTCTGGAGCCTCAAAAGAAAGCAAAGAAGCCAATATGTCCTGATGGAAGACAACAAAAGTCAGCTCTCACCAGAAAATGGAGGAATAAATGTGTTCACACCTGACTTCTTTCCACTCGGTGTTTCTCCAGTGGAGACCCTGATTTGCCTCTGCTCTGTGGCACGGAGCCACCTGGAGCTCCGTGCACTGCTCTTTCTAAACTGATGGAGACTAGGGTCAAGCTCTAGGGAGATTTTCTCCTTCTTAAGGGCTGCACCTTACAGATAACTGCAAGTGCATCCTGCATCAGCCCGGAGGAGCATGAGAAACATGCGCCAGTGAAGTTGGCCATGGAGTGTATTACAGTCCAGATAAGTTTTGAGTTCCTGCTTAGAGCTGAAAAAAATGTTCTCAGGCAGGAAAGAAGAGGCCAAAGTTCCACTAGTTCTGCCATATGAAGAAGGAAAAACAGATCCATGCCTTCTAGGTGAAGATTCCCTTGGCTTGGAAAATCAGTGCTGTGACTACTTTCTCTGCCTTCACCCACATGGGGAGAAGGTTGACATTAGAGAGAGAGAGCTCCAAAGCACAGGGACAGACATGCGGCTCAGGTGTCCTCATATAAAATCATAGTGTTGGGTGGAAAACAATGTAGATACAGAATTCCCTACTTGAAAGTCTTTTCCTTGACGTGCAGCTCTCTGAAAAGGTTTAAGAACATGTGACTATGCAGCCAAATACAATTAAGAGCCTCTGGAATGATAAACACACAGGTGACAATGCAGCTTAGCCACTAGAGAATTTTAAACACCAGGAACGTAACAATAACTTCCTAAAAAAAGTAAGCAAGGGTGCTGACCCTCTCTCTTAATCCACCGTGGTGGAAGCAGAGAATGCTCTACATGCAGAGAAACGCATGTCATCTTAGCTCCTGCTTCCTTCCCAGCCTCTTCTCCCCACTCCCTGCTATCAGCTAACTGAGAACAGACTTTTATACAATCTCTTCAGGCAGTGATTGGACAAGCCTGTAATATACTGCTTTTAATGAGGTACTTTGATCTCACCCCTCCCTTTTCTTTTATTTGTTTTACAGTCCCTTGCCTCACTCATATCCCTTGCAGGCAGCTGTCAAACCTTGGACATCCTCCCTTCACAAATAAGTTTACAAGGAAGGAACCTGTGAAATCAAGCAGTATTTTAAGGAACTTGAATCTATGCAAGAAAACGTACGTGAAACATTAGTTATAACCTAGCACTTCATAGAATTTAGGAGAAGGATGTTAGTCATGAAAATTCAATGAGTAGAATTAAAGAGATCCGACTAACTAAAGTAAAAAGACATTTTAAACCATCTTTTCTGATTAACTGAAGTATATAATCGTAATTGTATTTCAACTACAGTTTTCAACATCACTGGTAGTTTTACCATGCACTAAGGACTGAATATAGCCCATTACCTTCTCTATGAATCACTGAAGATATTGATATTCAATACAAATATCATCAGGAGATTGACCATCCTTAAGCAATTTCCATTAAAACAAATGCCTCTCATAGGAGCCATAGGATAATTATCAAATACTGGAAAGACAGATATCTTAATATCCTTTCTCTGATTTACACACTTATTTGCACACTTATTTACACCTCGATGCTCCAAAGATAACTTTAAGGGGAAAACTAAGACATCTTCTTGGATATCAGCAGGCCTCCAGTAGGAGCATTTGTACTCACCATATTGCTGTAACAGATTCTGTATCCTCAGAAATTGTTAAAAAGAAAAAAAAAAAAAAAAGGAAAATTAAATAAATAAAAGCAATATCTGTGAAAAAGACCTTATCATCTACTTAACAGTTTTAGCAGATGCAAAGACTTTGGGCAGTTGTATATAGCAATTTAATATGAATGGGAGTTTGGGAAAATGAAAACGGCATTGAAATAATAACTCCTTGACTCACCAGGCAAGGGGGCAGCTCTTCTGAGCAGCACTCGTCCTTCTAGACACCCCAGAATGACAGCTGTATTAAGAGACATAATGTAGTACAGCTGTATTAAGAGACATAATGTAGTACCCCTGTGCCTTTCTCCAAATAGGGACGATGCACACAGGGATATGGCAGCAGCCACAGTAAGCTCCCGCTTCTCCATCAGCACCAGGACACGCACATGCCATTCATGTGACCCGGGATTTACCCTTTCCCAGCTGAGAGCCCTGTGAGACCCCTGGCCCGCGAGTCGCGGTCGCACATCAGCTGTCACATGTAGGAGAATCGCAACGTATGACAGATCCGGTCACCATTATGTAAACTGTCTGTCATAATCATTCCTGGATGTTCATATTAATGAGTTACCCACTGTGTGCTTAGAGCAAAAGGTTTGTTTTTATGGAGGCACGAATGAGCACAGTTGTTCTTGGTTATGAGATGTGTGGTTTGTTCTCTTGTTTAGACTCTCCATTTTAGCTTTACCAAACAAGGGGCATTCCGTGCACTTTGCTATTACTATGTATTACATTTCCTAATGCTAGGATTTTCAAAAGACTCAGTTATTAATTTTATTAATTTGCACCTGTTAATGTGTCTCTGCATACAGAGACCGTGTATTTAAACTTAAAATTAGTTTGACATGTAACTACTTGAGAGGGATGTCCTTCATTTCCTGGTATTTGACTACATCATATGGTGCAATTTTTTTTTTCTGCTGAAAGAGAAGATCTATAATGCCCATTGGCACTATCATTTCCTCGCATTAATAAGGAGAGAATCCATGTATCTCAGTTTGGAAGTTGTACACAGCCTGGTAAAAGGAAACGCAATAGGGGAAACGTGCTTATTTGTGACTCAGTATTTTGTAAGCAGTGCATGCTCAGTGCAAAACTGATCGAGACTGATCCAAACGTGGATGATCCTGCAAGGCGTGCCCACCTTTTGGGAGCTGCAGCCACGTACGCGTGGCCTGCGGCGCTCAGCACGAGCGGCCAGGTAGCCTGCCGTGCGTCTTGCAGCCTCGCTGCCAGGGCTTTCACAGCCTGTGAAAGGCTTCTGTGCTTCTCACAATTAAACCCCTGCCTGTGAAAGGTGTTGTCCAAATGCTTAATACCGCACGGAGACTGGCAAAAGTGTCTTTGTTCCCATGGGCTGTCTGAACAGCGTGTTAATCCTCACTTTGAGAGATCACCTCTAGAAAAACAGGAGGACTCAAATCTCACTGCCAATCTGAGCCAGTATTTCAGCTGTTGCAGCCAAAAAAAGTGCCAAGTGACGGCAAAATAAGTGTAGTTTTGTGAAGGCTTGAGAGCAAACCTTGGCATTATATGTTTCCATAAACCAAGGAGATAGAAACAAAGCAGAATTGCTGAAGTGAAACTGCAAGAAAAAATATTATTATTAATGTTATTATTATTCACATGCTAAAGGATGGTGACCGTATAAACTCCTTGCTCCACAGAAATGGTAATGGATGAGGTACTGTCTTCACTGGTTTGCTGCAACTGGAAACACAACATCCTGCCACGCTCCTCTCAAGAAATGTGGAAACCTGAATTACTGAAGTGTTCACTCCATTTTATTCAAAAGTTCATTTCCTTAAGGAGGTGGTTGGAGGAGAATGGTCTTTTTTTACATCTGAATGTTTTGCAACAGAAAAAAAAATCTTTTTGAAATGTTTCTGTCCCACTTATACATATAAGTGTTAAAGAATCTGCTGTTAATTATCCATCCAGGATGATGGCATCTGTTATTTCTTTTTAAATGCTCCATTTACTTTAACTTTATAATGAAGTGCAGTAAATGTATTTGCAGTGGTTGTTAACTCTTTGAATTACTGATTTAGACATTTTAACACACTTTTTTGGAGACTTTTTTGGAGACTGGCCACCCCATGTCCAGTTGAGGGACTGATGAGAAAGCATTTTGGGGTGTGTGTGCTAATTCTGATCTGTTATGAAATCTCTTCTGATGCTTCATAAAAGAGCAGAACCCTAGAAATTTTAAAGGAAACAAACTGCGTCATTTCTTTCCACATTTTCTTTTCCAAATTGCCAACATTTCATACAAATTTGCAGTCCCAAATCTTTCTGTTGGAAGCTATTTACATCAGAAAGAAAGAATTGTGAAGCTGGAGACTGAAAAACAGAATTTACACTTTATTCCTTAGCATTTTACATATATTCAAATTTCCTTTTTTTTTTTTCCCCAGGTCTTTATAACACACAGTGTTCCAGATCTCAAGTTGGATCGATTAAGTGGCACGCACTCTGCTTGACATGTCAAAGCCCTGTTGCTGCTGTCTGCAATACGTGAGAGCAAATGTCACTCGCACTTTTTCAACATATGTAACAAATTTCAAGATAGAAAAACTTCACTCTTTTCATGCCAAACAGCCTTAGAGCCTATCTAGATAAGGCTGCCATCAACTTTGTGGGGACTTGCATGGGGACATCTGCTGCAAGGGCCGCTCCGGGAGAAGCGCCTTTATGGAGGGTCCTTCTTCTGGAGGGTTCCTGGCTGGCCCAAGCCAGTGAGGAGCTGAGCAGAAGACAAGTGGGGCTACGTTGCACGCTGGAAGTGCTGCCTTCAAGCATTCATGAAACCGTGGTCCTAAAACTAATGACGGATGACCCCGGCATAAGTGTATGCCTCAATCGTTTCTCTTGACCTGAAGCTTTTTCTGCCACCTCCTTGCAATAGCTTGTGTTTTATTTTGACTTAGCAGTGTGGTTTTGAAAGAAGTCTGTAAGATGTGACTCCTCTTGCAAAATCTTGCCATCCCTTTAAATTGCTACCATAAGTTATTTCCTTCTAAAAGCCTGTTGTTATATGTAAGCTGCAATTAATCAAGGGAGTGGGTTATCCTTTCTAATTCCAAAGTGGGTGAAAAATCCGTCTTATGAGTTTGCAAAAGGCTATTATGTAAAATATTGGCTGGTTATAAAAGGCAGCAATGCAGTTATACTTTCCTCCTGGTGTGCTGATATCACTCTTTTTATTTTCTGTAGCTGCTCAAAACACACCAAAGTGAAAAGTCATTCTCTACAGGAAGAAAACAAATGGCAGATCACTTTAAAATGAGTTTTTCATAATAACATCAAAAAGATGATAAATGATTTAATAATTAAAACACAAAAACTGGTGACATCTGTTATGAAATACAGCATTTTTGTAGCATTGTATAAGTTCTCAACAAAAATGAAGCCACACTAAAATAACGGGCTTTTTTTGCAAGTTACAATAATAAGGTGTATTTTCATGAATACTTTTGATATTGTTTCTTCTTTATGAACATATACTCTCTCTGGAAAGACTTATAGACTAGAGATGCTTATGAATGGCTTCTGACTTCCAGGAACACACTGAATTTACATTTGTTGTAACTGGTTGACCAGTTACTCTGAAATTTCCTTCAGTGCTGGAGAAGACTTTTAAGATATTTTTGTGGTTTTGCTGCTTAGCTGATGGAGGACAGAGGCTCTGTGTTTGCCCATCATGAACAGTTTTCTCCTCCCTTGATTCCTGTCGCCCAAAAACTGCAAAGCCATGGAGATTATTTATTTAAATGTTAAAGCTAATCCTACTCAAAGTGGAATTAACTGCTGTGAAAGCCTCTGATTAGCAGCCTGGTGTCTGTGCAAGGCTAGGAAAATCTCTGATAATTAAAAAAAAATCTTTATTTCCATAAGTCTGGCTCTCTTATTTTAAAGTAATAAAATCTTTCTTTCTCTTTTAGCATGTTGAACTATCCTTTAAGACTTTTGATTTTTAATTCTTATCCCCATGCAAAATTAAAAAAAGCCTGCTTTAGCAAATATAAACATTGCATTTCAAATAATCTGAACCACTCTTTTTAG
>JAVCKT010027465.1:0-17790 GCA_032273925.1 Rhynchotus rufescens | reverse complement strand
AACAAATCTTTTTAGAACAATGCATAATAAACCTATAATTTTAGAACAAACCATGCCACTGATAGAAATGCTTAAAAATAGAAGATAATTATTAAAGAAAAACAGTCCTAAGCACTTAAATCAAACCCTTGTTTCCTGCAGAAGAGGACAAGGCTCAGATTTTACTATTGTTTCACAGCATTTTGGATTCTCTGCAGGCAGAGAGGTCCACTGATATGATCAAGTTCACGTTTTTCAACTCTGTGATTAAGTGCCATGGGAGTAGTCCAACAAAACGAAAAAGATAATATTTAATTTTCTGCTTGATGTAACAGAATGTATGTTCTTCTCTAAGGAATGAAAAAGAGGAGGCCTGGATCCTACAGATTTGTATTATTTGTTCCTTTCTGAACACTCTAGTACAACAAATCTCTTTCCCTTCTGCTCTACTCATTTTTCCCTATGAAATGCTTGCTTGTAGTGGGTAGTCTTAAAGTATGTGAATCTTTTCACCAAAAACATCACAACTTAAAGTATGTGATACTGTTTCATCAACAGTCAGTTTCAGACAGTGACCCAGACAGTCACTCCTCTACCCAATACTGATTTTATATGCATGTGAATTCTGCAATAATGATCTTAAAAACTTGCAGTTTTCTGATGAGTTCAAAAGTTATTAAGAGAACTGAAGACTGCTAGGGCACAGATTTTGCTCCTGCAGAAAAAAAAATGGATTTCTCGCTTGGATTCTTACTGTCATTTTTTACTGTTTTGTATTGTTTAAATTGCAGAAACTGTCTTATACACCAAGCTAACTAAATGCAAACCAGTCTAGACTGCATCATGGGGAAAAAAAAAAAGTTGGTTAAGTATGTGCAGACTATGCTATCAAACAAGCACAGATATCAGCAAACAACTGCTGGCTAGCTCTATTTGAAATAAAATTTGTTTGGAATTAACTTTCTGCAAGGAAATTTGTGGCCTGTGCATATGATCACTTATTTTCTTACACTATGCAACATGAGAAAACAACACAAACTCTCACAGTTCACTATTGTGCTACACTGGTTGCCATACTAGCATAGCAACTTGTGCTTCAAATACAGGAGTCTGGCTGCAGTAACTGAAAAAGCCTGATTTTCAGAGACCGTTTCTGTGGCCTGACCCTGACCTGCAATGCATACATCTCTGGCATGCTGGCAGGGTTTTGTGTGCAGCTGTTTAGCCAACCCATCCTGTATAGCTAACTACGAAGCTCTTGTATATTTGTACAACTTATACTGAGAAGCCTATTTTGCAATAAACCTGCAGCAATAGAGAGATAGAAAAAAACACTTGTTGGAATGCTTTAGGTTGTTTTGTTATGTTCAGTTGATCACATCTTTAAACAAAAAAGCACTGTTTCATAATGAATAAATGTATTACTGCATTTCGGTTAGAAATTCAGGTTAAATGCTTCACAAAGATTTTTGATGTATAACCAAAGCTTATAACCAAGTGGGGATGCTGAAGCATATTAACTGGTGAAGACTGCATTGCTGGAGAACATGCCTGTTTGGATATGTTAACTTTAAATGTTAATTCTCACTAGATGAGTAAATTATATAGGAGAAGTTGAGAACTGTTGAGCAGGCATCCGAAAAACCATATACTTAATTAAATTACCTGAGCAAGAAAAAATCTTCTATTTGATCATTGCTAGTTAGGTTCTTAGGTCTTATAGGAGGAACTGTTTTTCAGTATGTTAAAGAAAAAGAAGTTTCTCAGAAGCTGGATGACCCCTGTGTAAAATAAAAACAGTGAATGAGGCATGATCTCCTACTCCTGAGACAAGCAACAAAAAGATAGCAGAACCTCATATCCACTAGAAACTAGGTTACATTCCTGCCATCATAGGACCAACTGCATACTGTTGGAATTTTATTTTTTGTTTCTGTTTTGTTTGTTGTGTTTTGTTTTTCCCCTAATCAGTGTGTTCTTTTTAGCTCTCTCCATTAGGATAGGAAAAGGGAGACCACTAGAGGTTGTCAAGTCACAAGAGACAAGTCTGCAGGACATGAGAGGAGGCAGTGATTTTCACCTGTCCTGGTACTGAATGATGCTCTGGCAACATAAGAGCATCTTTAACGGGCAGTTAAGACCTTCTGGGGCTATGCCTCCTCCAGAAGGCTTCAAGCTGGGAGAAGATCTCCTATTTCCTTTTGCTGCCACAGTCAGACATGGTAGAGGTTGCCCAGACCTGAGGGGGATACACAGCATCACTTTTGTGCGGTTCCTGCAGCTTCTAAGGGGCCTGAAATGCAAACCTGTTTTGGAGATGCTCCTAAGTTAGGTTGGTGGCCTGGTGAGGCTTCCCAGGGCTTCTGGATACAAATCCAACCGGAGTAAAAGAGTATGCAGCCTCTCTCATGCCTAGTAAAATTAAAGCTTTACATGCTGTTAGCATTGCAGCCTGGGTGACATATGGCTGGCAGGGAGTGTCCGCTTGAACAGTTGCTCCTTGCACCACCCGGATTACAGTGCACAGTCACTAATGTGTCATCACCAGAGCTTCAAACATCCTGTTAACCAACATGCCTAAACCAACAAACCTATGTGCAGGGAGCCTCTGAGCCTCATAGGACCCCCTGCAGCAGGGGTGTCCTTCTCTCGCTTTTCCCATGGCCACCCAACCTCAGCCTTTCCATGGGTTCTCTTCTCTGGGAATTTTGCTTAACTTTGCCACAATATTGCTATGGATTGGACCCCAACACACACAAGTGCACTGGGCTAGGCCTGCAACAGCTGCAAGCACTTGGGCTGCCATGCACGTGATTACTCTTGTCTTACAGGGATAACCTTTGTAAAAGTTAATCGAATAAAATGTGGCAGTAAATAAGCTGTGGTAAAAAGTGAAAGCTACCAAGGTGGCTGGGTTCATATCCCGGGAAAGTGTAGCACTCCCACCATGGTCTTCCCCAGCTTTGCCTAGGTCAGAGGTGCCAGAAATTGGGGAATACTTTGGAGCTGAGTGGAGAGGACAGGAGAAATGCTGTTTTTTTTCCTTTCCCCTCTCAGGGGTTTAATGGCCTTGGCTCAGCTGGTGCTTTCAGGTGGGGAAAATGAGGCTGCCACAGCCCTTCCTCTTCCCATTGGGAGTGAGGCCTCCCTGAGAGGCAGGGCTGGGTGTTGGCACTGATTCATCATGGCAATGGTTGCTCTTCTGAAAGAGGCACCTTCATGTGAAAATTAAGCTCAGTGTGCAAGGGAAAGGACATCTACAAATGTGAGTTTTAAGCTGGATTTTGCTATTAATGTCACCTGAGCTTTGCAAGAGCCTTGGAGATGAGGGATGTACCAGAGTGGAGCTTGTAATCTCTCCTCTTGAATTTGTGAGTGTCTGCTTAAAGTCTTAGGGAAGGGAGGTAGGATCTGGGACTGACCTGAGCTTTTTGGTGGTCTGTAATAGCTAATAACAAGTTATGGCTCTGCTTAAAAATGAAATATCCTTCTTAAGCACTGAAAGCACTTCTTCATAATTAATTTATGTTTTTTTTTAATTATTTTGGGAGTCTACAATGTTGAAGTGGTTCTGAGTTTTTCAAATGGTGTTTATACTGCTGAAGAAATGTTCTGGGTTCTGCTGTCTTGTTACATAAAGTATTTTTTTTCAGAATCTAAAAGACCATTAAGAATAAGGTACAATTAAGTTTTTAAAGTAATTAAAAGTACAAGTATTTTTAAGTAATTACTTTTTTAAAGTAATTAAAAGTAAATTAAAAAATACTTCTTAAAGTAACTAGAAGTATAAGTACATTCTCTTTTTTTTAAATGCTGTTTGTTTAATGCTACCCTCTGTACTTTACATTGTGTTTTGTACTATAATACCTACTTTAGAGTCTTTGGAGTAATTGATGTCCCATTCCCACTTTTAACACATTTTCTGTGCCTTATGTGGAAGAAACAGCAAATTATTTCATCTTCTGGCCTCATGCATAAATATTCTTATAAAAGTAATGCTGTTTCAATGATGCTATTTTCCCATAAAGACAAAAAATTACTAGCCAGAGGGATTCTCCAGAAAATGATTTTATATGTATATATTTTATATATGTGTATGTGTGTGTGTATATATATATATGTAAAAAATAGGTTTATTTTAGTATTGCAGAGTGAGAAACTGAATAGTTATCTGCGTAGCTTATTTAACTTCAGTGAATTGCCATGCTTATCCATTTATATAGAATATTGAAGAATTTATTAATTGGGTTATACTGTATAAAACTTCTAGGAAATATACATTATAAGTGATTTAAACCATTGACCTATAATATTGTAGTTTCTAATACTTAAAAAGGCAAATGGATCTTTAATTTTCCTGCCTTACTACTTCAGGTTTGCAGATGACTTGGTTTTCATTTTCCAGTACAAATGCTGCACTGTGAGAGTATTTACAGAGAAGGAAGGAAAGAAGAATGTTTTAGGAAGTTACACCAGTTCCAGGGTTCTTTTAAATATTCAGTCAACAGAACCTTTATATTACTTCAGCACTATATTAATTTGTTGATAGATTTTACCTTTACATGGTGTTGAGAGCTACAAGTAATAATCAGTAATAATCAGCAAAAGTAGGAAAGGAGTCAAGAAGCAAAACAGTAAAACATGCTCTTGCAGTTTTTATGTTAGTATTTTTATAAATTATTTACAAAATGAATGAATACTAAAAATCCAAAACAAAATGCAGATGAAGCCTTCATAAGATTCTAGTTAGAACTGGGAAAAGCACTGAATGTATATCTGTATCAAGTAATTTGGTCCATTTAAAACACTGAGTCCTTGCAGAAGGAAAGCTTCTGGTGACTGAGCCACAGCCCCCTCAGGACAGGGTCCCTCAGAGCAATCACTGAACCAAGAGTACTAATGGTGTCGTTCTTTACAATCTCATTTAATGGCAATTATTTAATGGTGACCACAGTCCATATTTGTAAAGATCTGAAGCAGTGTGTGTTAGGGGTGGAAAGGGGAGGTGGGGTCTCTGAATAGTTTTAAAGTTTAAATGTTTGTTTGTTTTCCCTTTTTTTCCCTCCTATTTTAATGTAAGCTAAGGTAAAGGGAAAGAAAGTGAAATTGCTGATAGGAAGAAAGAGATAACAAAATTGATAATTAGGTAGATTAACTGCGTTTTCTGGATTGATGTGTGATCTATATGACAGAAAGATCTAAGAGAACTCTGATGAAAAGGAAGCTGCTAAAGGGCCTTGTGAAAACACTTTCATAGGAGTTGAAGCAGATATCATATCTAAAGATCATCTAGTCGATATATAGAAATCTACTTACATGCTTTTTTGGGTTGGGGTCAAAAATAAGATACAGGACCACTGAACTGATGATATCTGGCAAGCCAGTGCATTGCCAGTTATTTCAAATATTTAAACCTATTTCTTAAAGAGAAAAAGGCATATCTCTTTGGAAGTTCAGGAAAAGTATTTCATGAAATATGGGTGTCCACACCTATAAGACAGAAAATAAGTAACTGATTAAAAGCCTTACATAAGGTTCCAAAACAGTTAGCAAGCTTTTATCAAGGAGTATACGTCCATTATTAAATATTTAGAGTGAGGCAGAGGAATACTTTACTCTCATCCTATTCTTTAGCTGTGTTTGAATAGTGCTATTTATTTTCTGTTTGTTTCGTCTTGCTTCATGCCAGATGTTCTTATCAGTGAAAACAATGGTGATGTGTTTTAATATTGATGAGTTGAATCTCCCGGGAATAATATTATATGTACCTTCTCAGAATATGAATTGTGGGAGCGTTTTTTTGGTACTATAATTACCATAATATATTGAATTTTAAGTTCTTTAAAACGGTGGGGAAAGGTCTTTGTTTTTTATCCCTCTTCTATCTACTTGCTGTGTGATTTGCCTTTTAAAATTGTGTATCATGTCCTGGTGGCCTTTAGAAAGGAAACACACAAGACACACAAAACGCCTGAGGCACAGTTTAATCTGTCAAAGCAACATATCCTTAAGCAACTTGTAAACTATTAAAACAACATAATATTTTTCTTTCCAAAGTTACTAGTTTATGTATGTGAACAACTGCAGCATAATTATGGTAATTATGATACTTTCTTTAACTTTTTTTTTTCCTCCCCCTCTTTTCCAGGAACTCAAACACTGAAGTCCTGAAGTTATAAATGAATAGGTAGCAAACCGAGCTCGCAATGCAGGCAATTAAAACGGTGGAAAAAGAAGTAACTTTTATAAAGGAAATACTCTTCACGGAGTCCTTCCTAAAGAAGCAGGAGCGCAGCCAAAGCGCCGCAAGCCGGCAGCTCTGCGAGGAGCAGCCATTGGAAGGAGCTGTCTGCAGCTCGCAGTGCTGCACTGAGCATGTCCCGGCGGAGCCCGGCGCAAGCAGCACATTATGCAAAAAGGCGGCTCTAGCAGATGGGAGAGAGGCACAGCAAGCGTTTGCTGCGCTTGCATCACCGCCGCTTGAAAACAAACCTGGATCATCACTAGAGGGGATCTCGCCGGCAGGCCGAGGGGAGGAAATCCGGGAGCATGGCTTGATTTCTGAACGCGTTGTGCTGCGGAAAATCATGGGGAATCAAGATGGCAAGCTAAAGAAGAATGCAGGTGATGTGCATGACGGAGGAGAGGATGTCTCAGGGCCCAAGGATACAGATGGCACAAAGAAGGCAGCGGGAAGCAGGAGGGGACTGGGGAAGCATGCAAAAGGAAGTGAATCTGGTAAGAAGAAGGGTAAGTCGGACTCGAGGGCCTCAGTGTTTTCAAATTTAAGGATCAGAAAAAATCTATCCAAGGCTAAAGATGGGAATAGCAGTTCGAGGGAGGATGTTTTGGAAAGCCAGGCCTTGCCGCCGGGGGAGCTGGACAGCACTCATTCAATTGTGACCAAAACTCCCGATATAAGCATCTCTGCGGATGAAGGGGGTCTCTCGGACACAGAGGTTGAGCATTTTGAAATCAGGAATGAAACCGTCCCGGTTGCTGCAGAGACACAGGATGGACAAAGGACCAGCTCTGGCTCCGACACAGATATATACAGTTTCCATTCAGCCACCGAACAAGAGGATTTGCTTTCTGATATCCAGCAAGCCATTAGGCTGCAGCAGCAGCAGGGGGCAATTAGCATTGGCACCGAGGACCTTGTCACCAAAACAATGGGCCGACACACGGCTAATTCCCAAGCAGCCCCCTTAGATTTTGAACGGTTTCTTTCAGCGGCTCCGGCTGACAAAGCAAGCAGCCCGGGCACCGAGGAGGCTTTTCCAGTGGGATCTGAAATTGCGGAAAGCATTCCGGGCTCCTGTGCAAAAGAGAGTGAACTGAAAGAGGTGGTAAATGGAGCAGGCTCTCCTGGAAACGGCTTATTTAAAACCCAGGAACACAAGCTGTTGATCGAGGAGCAGGCACGGCTCACTGGCAGCGTGGATGCTGTAGCTAGCGAGCTAAAGGAGGATTTAAATGGAGCTGCAGTAGAAAACGGGTCTCAGATAGATGGCTCGGCACTGCATTTTCCAGCTTCAGGAGCGGATTCTGAGGCTAAAATTAGTGATGTGCAGGCTGATCTGCAAGGTTCAGTCACGGAGGATGGAGCTTGGGATGCAGGCCGCAGCCGTGCTGCTGAGACTCAGGAAGATAAACACTCAATATCAACCAGCCAAGACGACCTGCTTAATGGCTTATCCACTGAAATGAAAAATGGCATTTCCTCCTCGGAGGGGACAACAGGCAGCCCCGCACTTGGTTCCCGCTGCTTTAAACCCTACCTAATTAATCCTTGTTACATCAAAACCACAACGAGGCAACTGAGTTCTCCCAACCATTCACCTTCTCCCTCCCCATCCCAGAGCCCGCTTTTCACCAGGAGGCAAGAGTCCTCTCACAAAAAGGAAAAGGTCTCAATCAAGAAGCAGAGGTCTGCTAGCTTGGCAGGTTTGTTTAGCCGTTCGGCAGACTGGACTGATGAGGTATATGGTCACAAAAGCGAGCTAGTGCAGAAGGTGGGCTCTGCGGGCTACCTGGAGCACAAGGGGTTCAGAGAGAAGTTTCAACCAGAAAGAGTGCCTTTGACTCATTCAAGAAAGTCCTCAGGGGTACAGGCTTCTGCAGAGACATTTCCTAATGTCTTTTCAGGTGAGTGACATGTATTAAGGCTTTTTATTTATTTATTCTTTTTTTAAAGGGACCCCCCAAAAATGCAGCTGAAATGCTTTAATTCGGTCTTTTGTTGTGGAATGTACTGATGTCTTATACAGACAATTTTAAAGCTAATTTTGCAGACACATTAAGCTTTTAGTTAATGAGAATAGCCTCTCTGTACTTGTATCCTCCTGACCACAGTGCTAGTAAAGCAAGTGCAAGACTCCTTGAAGCTTTTCTTTTTTTCTTCTTCCTTTGTCTAAATCCTGTGGAGTGCTTTATATAATGTCCTGATGAGAAATGTTCAGCACTGCTCCGTTGGAAGCAAACTAGTGCTCTGCAGAAGTAGGTCTTTCAGAGATGAAGCAACTGCAATTACTCCTGTCTGGGGTTTTCCTGTGCTGGGTGCTCTCCTGATGCAGGGTGAATAGTTGGGAGCAGCAGCCGTCAGGCAAGCACAGATGGGCAGCACTGCAGAAGAGAACTAACTGCTTTCCCCTTCAGAAGGACAAGGAAGGAGGAGGAAAATAAAAGTAAAGGACTTCAAAAGGCAGCATAAAATGGAGAAGAGGAGAAATTGCACGTAGTCAAACTTGGTAGTTTTGACTGGCTGCAGTTCAGGCTACCTAACGTGACTCTTTAGGGAAAGTGTTCTTTTTGTCTTTGCTCTTAGGCAATTTGTGTCCTGTCACAAAGGCATAGAGATAACAGAGTTTAAAGATAAAGCATGATGTGAATGGAAGGTTATACTTTATTGCACTTTGAGCTTTCTGGATTTTTTTCTCTTTTCCCCCTTACTTGGAGTTTCTGTAATAAACTAAGGTTTGTACAAAGAGAGAAGGCCTATGTCACTTTAGGAGCTGTGTACATACAGAAAACACAGCAACTTTCCACTAATTCTTCATTGAAATCGTACAACTAAGAGTACAGAAACATATGTTTCAGAGCTATTTTCAAAAATGCAGTGGGTTTTGTGTATATGTGTGCTTTTATAAAGATTGAAATAGTATGTTGTATGCAGGGCACAACCTAATTTAAAAATTACATGAAAGAAAAGAGTTTAGCCCTTCCAGCAATAAGCTGGAACTTTTTAAGCCACTACTTTCATGTTTATAACATACATAATCTTTTGCTATGGATGCTTGACATCGTCCTTAAAACCAAACTAAAATATTAAAATATAATACACTGTCAGTGGTTAGACTTTCTTTTCTATGTTTCTTATCTATTTCTATATCTTCTGTCTGAAAATAAATTTTATATAGCAAATTTGAAGAACTGGGAATTACCTTTTGAAGTTCTGTTTGCCTGGAACAGACTTTTCCTCATGAGTTTTATACTTACATCAGCAAATAAGTAAAAAATACTTGCTTGTTTTATTATGTTTTCCCACCAGCGATTCAGATGTTATTGTGAAGGGGGCAGTGCCCAAAGCAACAGAAGCTCTGTCTTTTATGGAAATTCCTGTGACCCTCATTTGCATCTATATGGCAGCTGTCTCTACAGGCAGAGCACAATTATACCTTTCAGGACTCGCAGAATAGCTGGAAGTGAGGGAGCTGGAAGTGACATAACGCTTTATCATGTTCTCTATTTGATCTTTATCCTGCCTTTTTAAAATCTAGTGACAAGCTGAAAGTTATTAGGAATGCATAATAACTAGTATAAATGAAAAGAGGAAATGAAATCAACATTAGTATCCTTACAAACTCCCTCATGACATCTCTAGCAGGAAAGTCTTTCTATTTAAACCAGTCCACATAGCAACAATTACAGAAATAATTTCCTTGAAATTTAACTATTGTTATTAAAAAAAGATATCTTAATCATGCACCACATGCATCATTTTGAGGATTGCTATCAGGCTTTTAAAAAGCATGCTATTTACAGTGGCTTATTTCTATCTTAAAAAAAACACACAAAACAGCTTCTTGCCCGAAGCATTAAATCCCATCTTGTGCAGTGACTGCACTGTTATTCTGCATTTCTAACTAGAATCAAGTAAAATATTCCACAACATGTTAGTCATTGATTTTAGTGACAGCAGGTTCTAAGCAGATGACTGGCCTACTTTTGCTCTATGCTGTAGTTTGGCAGAGTACCATTTGTTTTCTCAGTGATCTATATGTACTCTTCTAAGGCTGTTTGAATGCATAATGTAGAGGGCAACCAATAGCTGGAATTGTATTGATTGCATTTGCAATTCTTTCCATAAAAGTTGATAGATGACAAAATATCTATTTTTAAACATCAAGGGATGATTTAAAAATGCTATCTGAGTTCTTGGAGGAAGAAAGAGAAACAACTTAGCCTGTCCAAAAGGCTCTTTTCACTTTGCCTATTTTGCATATTTGTTTTCTGGTTTATATGAGAAACTAGCAAAATATGATTTAGAATTTTATGCATTGGCTAAGGACATGGTATGGATTATTTTATGGGTGTTTTGTAACTAAGACAGAAGAACTGTTCTTTGTAGGATGAGCACAGCTGTGTTTGAAATTGCAGTGACAGTAATTACAAGTTCTTGATTTCAACCTGATGCGGAGCAGGGCCAGGGCTTTTATGATGTGCTCCCAAGAGGGCAGGAGCTCAACCTGAATGGAGAGGGTTGGATCTTTCTCTGCGGTTTGCGTCAATGAATGACTTTTACTAATGCTAAGAGGATTTTTTTGGGGAAAAAATGGACTTGATGTTGCTGGATGTGAACATAATTGACATAGCTAGTAGGTGGAGCTGATAAAAAGGACTTTAGCCTTGTGTTAATTTGAATCACGGTGATAGCAAAGGAGTTGGTGAGGGTTTCCTCTTATGTATGCTGAAAATGCAAGTTACACAAGATTCCAGATTGTAATTAAACTCTACCAAAAGAAACTTGTGCCCTCCTAAGCTCTTCTGATTGACTGTAAGATGTTTGTGAATTGATTTCAATCAGGTCTTTAAGGTTTCCTTGAAAGTTCTCAGAGACTTATTTTTGTTCTCTTCTAACTTTCAGTGGGAAACAAAAAGCAAACATATAATGCAAGCTGCCATAAAAAGTGAACCTCAAGCTAATCCCACGCTTGTGCCCTCGGGGCTGCCCCTGTCCCGTGTGGCATGCGGGCCTGCGTCCCACAGAGAGTACTTTGTTTCCCTCCTACAGTGTCACTAATGTACTCCACACCCACGTGCATCTCTGCTACTTTGCCTGTGGCCTTGCGGAAAGGTCTTCGCATGAAGTTCACAAAAACCGGAAAAAAACAGGGTCAAACTTTTGAGGTTTCTAGCAGTTGTTTTGTGGCAGACCTGCTTGCTTCCCCCCGACACACACACACTTTTGATTTGTGTGATCATCTGCGTAGTATGGATTTGTACTTTTCATCACCTTGAGGAAAAGTTTATTGTGATATTCCCCCTTCAGACTACTCTGTTGCCGGTAGTGGTCACTACCAGTGGTTAGTGGTACCTCCTACCAGTTAGTGGTAGCTCCAAGGTGCCTTTTCTGTCTGGATGGGGCAGCGCAGGCTGGACTAACCACACACTGCCCGGCCGGAGCCCTATCCTGTGTGGCCCAGGGTCACCAGAAACACTGGCTGCAGCCAACAAGCCCCTGGGGATGAAGATGCCTGTGGTTTTGCCTAGTAAACCTACACCTGGCTGCGAGGAGTGGGAGGGAATACCAAACCTCATGCACTGCAAGTGCAGTGGGATGTGTTGAAAATGTGCAGCAATAAGTTAACATGGAAATTGCTGAGTGGTAGTAAGTGGTTTTAATGTCGCAGTGCTGCACGGTGGGAATGAGGGCAGCCCCAGCTGTGTCCCTGGAATGCAGGGCTGCCCTCACGCTCTTATCACGGGGTCCCATGATTCACACTTTGATCTTTTCCTGTAGCATCACTGGAAGTCATGGGCTCTGGTCATGGGGCTCCATGAGGAACCGCCTCCTGTGGCCACTTGTCTAGGAGCAGCAGGGCAACTCGCAGGATGGACTTGCAGCCTGGGTCACATCTGACCTAGAAATGTGGTTGCCTGCCTGCCTCCTGAGCTCAGTGGGGCTGAAAAGAGTAAAAGGGATGGGGAAATTTTATAGCTGGATGGCCATGTGTCTTTTTTCAATCCACTTGAGGTAGAGCGCTGGGGATCTGATCACATGGGAGCAACTGATTACTCCAATGTGACCAGCTATATGGAATTTAAATTTAAATATATTTGACTTGATTGTGTTTTAATATTTCTTAAGTGTTTATAAATTGTTTAATAGTTTATTTATTTTTTGAATGTACTTGGATTTTTCTTCCAGAAAACAAGCCCACTCCCCAAGTATGTTTCACCATTTTCTCCATAGTGCAGAATCTAAAGAAAAAAATAAGACATAGAAAATTGTACAGATAGCCTAAGATATTCCCATGTGAAGGGTCAAATTCTAAATTGAATTACATTTTGTTTGCACACTAGTTTAGCCAAGCTCGGGATAAGGCCAAATGCAGTCCCTCTAGACCACCTTTACCAAAATCTGCCTTTGTAAGGAGTGGTGATTATAGGATCCATAAGCGTAGGTGTTTCTGTGTCGGTAGCTTCGATCGTTTTGAAGTATGTCCAAAAATCATTATTCTTTTGTGATGAGATGGAATTTGGCAGTTTCTGGAAATTCACCTTTATATGTGCAACATCTCTCTAGGGGGGATGAGGTGAGCTGTGCTGTCAAAGAAGTGGGAAGCTGTGCAGGAAGATGATGGAAGGATGTGAGAACTTGATGCTCTGCATCGCCTCATTCCTGCCTCAGCATGCAATAACCCAGGGCCACTCGGATTTAAAATGCTTTGGAAAAAGCAGCAATGTCAGTTCAGGATCTGTGTCACACTAGAGAAAAGTAACTGAATTACTCTCTCCATCCTGTATTTCTACCTTGCGGTTCACATAGAGGAAGTTATGGAAAATGAATGGGCTGCAGTACATTGAATGTGAAGTGACTACTGCTCATTTTATTGCCATATTTTTGCTGTCTGGATTAAGCTACCTCCACATTTTGAGCCATCTGAATGGAATAGAAAGACCCTATGAGCATGAATAGGCAATTGGATTATTTGTTCTGATGCAAAACTTTGCATTATTCTTAAGTATAGAACATAGTTTATTATATTTATGAATGTAAAGCCCATAGAACCCAGTCAGCTGGCAATTTTGCACCAATAAGAAGCAATGGTTATGGGAGTACATGTGTCCCACCCTAGAAGTAATAAAAATGTCATCATACACGTAAAACAATGAAAATATATTATTTTGTGCTTTCTTCCTATATGCTTGAGAATTAATGTTTTGGCAGTTTTGCTCTGTATAGAGGAATAGCGTCAGGCATGCCTAGTAATAAATCAGATTTGTTATTGGAATGTTCCTATTTGTCAGTAAAGATAGGGATTGTTCAGTCTCAGGATTTATATAACATTTACCAGGACTGCCAGAGCGGGTGTGAATTTGAGTCAGGCAGAGGCACAGATAATGTTATTGTGGATATAATTACAGGGAGCAGCTTTGATTCTAGAGTTTATTTGACACTGAGGTCTAGATTAGATCTTGCTTATCCCTTAAAGATGTCTAAGATGTAGGAATGAAGGATGAAGATGTATCTTTTCCTCTTTCCTGCACAGTGGAGGAAAGAACACTGCACAAGAGAAAGCAATGCTGCAGTAACACTATAATTAGACATGTTAACATCTGCTAACAGTCATGTAAGGAAAAGTGGTTTGCATTTTAAAAAAAAACCCTTCATAATAGAGGGTGTGTATCTGAATACTATTATGTCATGCAAAGAGTCAAGAAAATACGCTGTGCTGAGAAATAGTTGAGAAATACTTAATTACTTCAGTATTAGAACATGAAGATCCAGTTACAGCAAAGAAGATATGTACTTAAGATTAAGATATTCAGAGAAATTCTAGAAGAATATAACTGCACAAATATTATCTTTAACTGTATACTCATAAAAAGAAAGCATTAATTCTTTACAGATTCAAATGTCATAATTCTTAATGGAAATACATGTCAGCCAGTTGTAAGAAAGTGGATGAAAGTCCACTTAAGTTTCAGATATTAGCAAGTTTATGAGCATCACTGTTTATATTAGAGATCAAAGTGACTTTTTTTTCTTTTTCTGAGTTTTTTTAAACTTTTGTGTCATATAATTTGAATTTATTTAAAAATGGTAGTTTTTTAGTGATTTTGCTATTTGTGGTTTTATATTAACTTGGTAATCCTCCAAATATTCTGTTGAGCTTCAAAGATACAGTATCATGAATGAAATCAGTTCTGAGTTTAATAATGTCGTTATTCATCAATCTTTTTGTTCTTCTCCCTTGTAAACCAATAGCAGAGGGGAGAAAATGCTCCGAAGTGCCTCTGGGAGTGTTTTAGGATAGCTACAGCATGGAGGAGAGGACATCCTACAGCTAAATCACAAGAACTAGAAAATAAAATATAGGGTGTTTGAAAACTAGAAACTTGCTGTTGACCTGGTGTAGGCCTGGACTGTTGCCGGGACTCGGAGTAATTAAAAAGATATTTTGGCATTTTCTCTAATTTGTTGAAACCAGTGGCTAAGCCATATGTATGAGCAGTTGGGAATGAGAAATTACCATGTGGCAAAGGGCTTCTTATATGCATCAATACAGAGATAATGCTCAAAACTTCAGAGAAAATAACCCTTTGAACTCAAAAGAGGCAGTTGCCTCTATTAGCAATGCTGTGTTTGAAGACTAGTACACACAGTAAAAATTCCCTGCTGTCCCTTGGAAAGCTTCCTGTGTGTGTTTAAGATTGTGCTGTCTGGAATCAAGATATTGAAGTAGATCATATTTTTATCTCATGTGTAGGTGCTGGGAAGATGACTAAACTTCCAGATAAGTAATGTTTGCATATATAAACTTAAAATATACTCAGGAAGGAGACTTTGAATGTGTTTAAAGAAAAAAAATTGCACATTCTTTCATAGTGATGCATAGTAATAATAATAATAATATTTTTGATGGAATGTTGTTCCTCATTTTCTGCTTTCCCCTTTCTATATCATACCAGGTCTTGTTTATGGATATAAAGAAAAAGAACTTTTGAATATTATGGTAAATAGTATAAAAAAAAAAATAGCAATCAGTAAAGTTGAAGGAGATGTTCAGATCTTGGTGTGCTTAGGTCCTGTGGAGGGAAGAAAAGCTGAAGCAGACTAGGGAAGAATAACATTTGAAGAAATGCCATTCGTGTCCCTCTTCTTGCTAGTACAAAACATGGTGAAATTTGTTCTATCAGGTGACTTACGGCTGCCTGTGCAAAGACTTAGATTGTAGACATGCAGCGATAGGCTGCATTGTCAAATGCAATGTGGAACAACCAGGGGGGAAAAAACTCTCTCTGCAAAACTGGGTGGTAAAGAACAGTGTGTATCGGTGAGGGCTGACAAAAGAGGGCGGTAACAATGACTGCCTAAAAAAAGACATCAGAGGAGCTTCTTACTTTGCCGAGGGATTGGCGGCTTGCTGGCTGCCTGTGAGTACCTGGCACAGAATATCGTCTTTGCATCATAAATCACTGCAGAAACTAAAAGGTAAAATGGGACAGAATTAGATACTTCCTGGGAGGAACATAAGTGCTTGGAAAACATGATGTGGAAGTTGCCGAAGACATGTATGGTGCCTAAGGATGTGATATATAGACATATAGATTCTACTCTATAATAAATTGCTTTAAAATTGCAAAAACTTTAGTAATATGACCTCTGTCATCTTCAGTAAAATTGCATTAAAATTTGAACAGAATCAAGGTCAAAGAAACCATAAGATATAATGTTGAAAAAAAAAAAAGATATTTTAACTTGCACTGTGTATGATTGCATCATAGTTTGGTTTTCTTTTGGTGCTTAAAAACTTCAGATTCTGAGGGGTATTTATATTATCTCCAAGTAGAAATTAAGGACAAAGCCATGGACTGATAGTTTGCCTTAGTTTATACTATTATACGTACATCACATATTGGAGAACTTGGACACTGTGAAGGAGTGCAGCACTCAGGTTAGGCAGGTCTAATGTCTGCATTAACTAGGTTTCAACTTACTAGTACTTCCACCTTTTCACAGTGATTTGTACCGGTCTGGCACATGACTTAGTCATCCTCTAACAGTCCATTTGAAACTGATATTGCCACATATCATAACACAAGTGGAGCAAGTGTTTTAAAATACACTCCTTAAGCTCTGTCTATTGCAGAACCGCAGGTGAACAGAGAGGTTTTTTGAAACATCTTCCAACTTGTAACAGTTTATCTGGGTGGCATTTTATTTGACTGAATCCATGATCTTGGTGTATTTACCATCTCTTTTTGTCTAATCCTGTTTTCAAATGCTGCCAGAAGTCGATCTTTTTGCATCAGGGCCTAGAAGGCTGCACGGAGGTTTGTCTGAGGTGCCTCTTCTGGTGCCTCCTATGGTACGATAGCCCTTTTGGCAACCTTGCCCACAAGTTACTCATGTTGTTACTGTGGCTTTCATCCTTACTTCCAAATGAGAGCATGTGCTTGTGTGCCCTGCCTCTTTCTGAATGTTTTGAGTATCTTTTGGTTGCTATTATATACTTCCCTTACTGCGGCTGCTCAACGGACTAAATGCTGCTCGCTTCACTTAAGCGAGCTGTGCTTGCTTAAGTTCCCTTGTATAGTTCCCAAACTGTTGAAACAAGTAGCAGTAATTTTGGGGATAAAGTAAAGAACAAGTCTACTTGCTTAAATTGCTGTGCTGTATCTTTGGGGGGATTATTAGTAATAATTCTACCTAATTTGCATTATAATTTTAACACCACTATGTTGGAGTGAAGGTTGTAACAAGCAGAACAAGAAGGTGGTGCTTCTGCATGGAGGTTGATGTATTTTCTTTTCAACTTGGAGTTAGTCAAGAATCTTCATGGAGAGGTCCCATGAGCAACTGAGAGGGGCTTGAGAGAAAGGAAACATGATAAAGGCAGGGAGACTCAGTGGTAACTGGATACTAGAGTGAGAGACACAAAATTAATAATTGGTATTTCTTGCCTAATTACTTTTTGAGTGTCTATAATGGACCATCAATGAATACAATACTCAGTGGCATTTAAATATGTACTTCTGACCTTGACATTTCACTGAACTGTGTATGCGTAGGTACAGATAGCCATGAAAGGCAGCTAGTGCAGAGGTGTTTTTTCCTTAATTCTCCTGTTTAGACAAGCTCTTGGCTCTTGAAATTAACGTTTTGTGCGTTTGGTTCATACCACCTATGTCAACAGAACCTGGAAGGCTAGAGGTAGTGGAGAAAGAACTGAGTCTTCTCAGATATTGCTGCTCATCTCTAACTTAAATAATCTAAACTGTCTACCATAAAAGAAGGTATAAATCAATATATTCCCTCCGGTTGTTTTTTTCCCCTTGGAAATGTGTATATGTGTACAGGCTGTTAAGGCAGGTATTGGTTATTATGTTGATTAAAAAAATATTCTTATAACTGCTATAAGAATAGATGCCATAACACTAGTCCTTGAAAAGTCTGACATATTTAAGGCTAAGTTGTCTGGAAATTAGATTTATGATGTACGTTATTATATTTATCCTAGAAAGGATTAAATTTTTTTCCTTTTTTTTTTTTTTTTTTTTTTTTTTTTTTTTTTTTTTTTT
>JAVCKT010027463.1:38532-73597 GCA_032273925.1 Rhynchotus rufescens | reverse complement strand
AGCCGAACTGCTGCTCTTTGCCAGGCGGTGTCAAGGGGAGATGCTCTTCAGGGAGGATATACAATGCTGGCCACTTTCTGCGGGTCCATTCCTCTTACCGCTGAGCCCCAGCCATCATAAACGTGCTTTTAGAGAGTGTGTTCTTGCCTCTTCCTTTTGGTAGAAGTTTCATGACTCGATCTAATGAAACTTAGTCCTCCGTGCCATTATTAAACCTTCGGAGAAAGGCCTAAGACTTCCTTGCCCTTAATTAATCATGTAAAGGTAACAACAACAAAAAAGAAAATTCTGTTTGTAGCATATAAACTTACAGTTTTTTCTTGCGCTGATCAGTCATACCGACTCTCTCCTGGATTTCGCTTTTTTTCTCTTTTTAAATATTTTTTCTCTCTGAAGTGGCTCCTCACGTTCATATTCACTAAGTGCATACCTGGCCAAGTATCTCTTTGGAGCCAAAATCTTGGGTATTCCCAAGCAAGTTAGCAATTTGCTAACTGCAGATACAAGCATCTGTACATGTATTTGCAAATGTGATATGGAGACCTACATGGGTGGCACCTGAGTAGGAGCTGCAGTTCTGAGTTAAAGATTGATATTTATCTGCAGTTCTTAGAAGATGTTGAAAATCTGACAAAAACAAGATAAGTGAAGGGAGAGATCAGACTTAATGACACCTGCACAGATGGCAAAATGCTTCTGAGAGAAGAAATTGCCTCCTGTCTCCTGAAGTACTGTCAAGGTTGCCAAGCCAATGATGTGTGAAGAAAACTTTCCTCAAAGTGAATAAAAAAAATTCACAGCAAAAGTCTGGCAGTGATAGGAAAAAGGTAGGTGACAGAGTGATTGGGGGATTTTTCTGCGGAAGAAAACCCTCTGTTATTCCAGCTGAACTCGTAATTGTTGTGGAACTGGAGGTGGTTGGAAAGGGAAGTAAGCATAGCATGAGTGTTATATTCCGTCTTTCCAGTTTCGCTTTGGAAACAGAGATGACATTGGCCGGTTGCTCCTCCAGACAATGGGGACGCGTCAGGATGCCACTACGCAGCCGTTCATGCGACTGTCTGGCATTCTGTCTGTGTGCTTGCAGAGCATGACACTGCTGCGGATCTGGCCTGAGGTCTAGCCTTCAAATCATCTTTCTGGCACTGCAGCCTGCTTACGGAGGGGCACTGGGGCTCTTCTCTGCTTATGGGAAAGTCTCAAAATCCCACTGCTGTGAGACCAGGTAACTGCTTTTCTGACGTTAGGCCCATAGAGTTTTGGCCGGCCAGCACTCGCCAACCTTACGAACTTCAGCTTTCCACCTGGGTGGGAGTTCCACCTACAAACAGCTTTTTGCAGCAACGTAAGTGATTTTCTTGCACCGAATGTCCTTGGATCTTTTCTTTCTTTATTGATTTCAGTAGATTCTCAGGAATTGCATCTTCCAGCCCGAAGCCTTGCACTACAACTTCTTATTTGCCAGTAGGATCGCTGGATTACTTTAGCAGGTTTGATCTCACGTGAGCCCTGCAGCTCAAGTCTCAGGGGGCGGACAGCAAGGCTATCTAATAAACAACTCAGCTTTCCTAAAACAAAGGTTTATTTTTGGGGAGGGGTGAAGCAGAACAAAAATGGGTTATTAATTTGCAAAGACCAAGTGCCTGGATTTTTCAGCTCGTCTGAAAAAAAAGAAGCACTCTTATGTATTAACTGTTTAGCTAAAAGTAGAATACTCAACTGAAGAACAAGGCATTAAGTGGGATTATCTGAGGAGAGAGAAATAATAAATGAAGGTTAGAGGATCTTGAGCACATATAGTCAGAATGTTTTCTGAAATAAAAAAAAAAAATCTGGGCAGATTTTCCTCTGGCTTGGCTAGCGTTTGCTTGCTCTGTTGGCACAGATAGAAGGACCATTCTTGCAACTCCAAAGCTAAACTGACAGTTTCGGAATTTGACTGAGAGAACGAATTCAGTATCTTAAGAGGTTGGAGGGAAAAATAGGCAAAGATGACATTCACTGACCTTCATTTAGTTCTTTTTCCCAGTGAGAAAACTCTAGGGTAGGATGTCTCTTCCTGCTTTGTGTGTATGCAAATAATGGGTATGGTTAGTTTGTGATAAGAGGTGAAAAAACTGAATCCTGTGACTGGGTGATTCTGTTTCTCATCAACAAATACACCTGAGCAGAGCAGCTCCAAGGATTGACAACTTCAATGCAGATGCTATTGCTAGGCATTAAGGACCTTTGCAGATTTCTTTGCTCTGGAGGGTTGGTCTGTTGAGTTTTCACAGATTTTACAATGCAGATGGTGCTCTCAGCACTTTATAATGACCTGGCAAACCTCACCCCACGGGTATTTTGAACTTTCCAGTAAAGAAGCAGGAATTATATTCTCTTCTCTGCCCTTTAGCTGCTGTGTACTGGAACCAGTTGTCCCAAAATGACTCCTTGACGTGGCTCCTCTCTTCACAAGAATTTGCGCAGCAAAGATAGATCTCCTCGTTGTGCAGTTAGCAGTTGTGCAGTTGTCACATGTCTCTGGGGGAATGTCCTATGACGCTATGCTGAGGCACTTCAGGATTGTTTCCCAGACAGCTGAAGATGTGAGACTTTGCTTTCTGCTGAAGGAACTACGAGAATGGCTCGGGAGGATTATAGGCATCAGCGCTCTTCTCACTGCTACAGAGGTAGTGGATTGCACCTGGCGGGTACCGAGAGCCAGAGCGGTATCGTGCAGGTGTCTCTGTGCAGGCAAGCCTGCCTATTCAGCGCACCTCCAGATCCAAGTTGAAGGTGGTCTTACACTTAGAGCATTAATGCAGGCGCAGTTCCTGACTGCCTGCTACAGAATGGCCTGCGGTGACCTCAGCCCCGGGCTAGGTTTGTGTGGCATCTGCACAAACACAGAGCAGCCTATAACGCATTTTTCACAGAATGGCTAGTTGTTTAAAAGAAAAGGCGACTTCAAGTAAGTTGCGCAGTTGAGCAGAGTGACAACCAGAGAAAAAAGGCATAAGGCTAATGTTTATAAAAGGAAATGAGACTTAGCACTTCCCCTTGCACTCTGATGTATTCAGGCCTGAGATGTTCCGAGAGCATATGATGTGCATTAGAGGTGATCGAAAGGTTAGAGCAGAAGTACAGCATAGAGTTTCAGACTGTGGAAATGGCTAGGCAGAGGTTTTAAGACAAGGGACAAGTTTTTCTTGGGGGTTTAGCGAACAGTCGAGCGCTCTTACGGCTGGAACTGGGACTAGTCTTAACTTCACTGCTCCAATGGCCTCCCCTGTCAAACTGGTATGCTGTTTAACATCCTAAAACCCTGATAAGAAAGCCAAATTCCATGACAAATGTGTTGGAATTCCTAAACAAAAAGAGCAATTATACACATTTGCAAAACATTTGCAAAGCTGAATTTTCTGTGGAAGAACACCACTGCGAACGGGCCTCATCGGGTTAGACACGTATATTTCTGTGCGTAGCTCTTCCTTTTGAGATTTTTTATCACAAGGGAGCTTTGGAAAGACAGGGGATAAAATGAGACAGAATGACATGAATTGTGTGTGTGTGTAACTGTGGCTGATGTGCAGTCACCAGCTGCTTACCTGAGTCAAGCAGATCACTACCATAAGGTATGTTAAAAAGGTAAGTTTATAAGGCAAATACCTTCTGGAATATGACTGTTGCACAAAATAGTGACTGTTTCTACTACTTTGCTGTGTTACGCACTCCAGAGATCTCCACGCTGAGAGCTGCTTAGTTGCATAGTCTTGGCTCTCCGTTATTCCTCTATTATTCTTTACTAGTGCATTTCTACTAAATTTCCAAAAAAATGACCTGCTTATTTTAGTACTACTGCTTAATCAGTCAAGGCTCTGTAGATAGAGCAGTACACTAAGGGAGCAGGGGTGTGTTTCTTGAGGAAATTCTCAGTGAACTTGTTATTAAAAGAATTTTAAGAAAGACCGAAAAGGCCTGTAAGATCATGCTGTTTGTGCTTGTGGTCCACATAGTTTTTGAACCTGTTTCTTGGCTGTAACCTTATTTTCTAGCAGGCAAGAATCTCAAAGGGAAGAAACATTCCTGCAGGTTCATGTCCACATTTTCACGTACTAAGGAATAAGTCTTACCTTGTAGAAGCGGCTGCAGAAGTTTTAAAACTTACTGTGTGCTAGGGAAAATCTTGAAAGGCGGAAGGACTGCTCTAAAGCCTCTTTGGTTTTGATGTTTCTGGAACTGCTACTTCTGTCAAAGCTCATTTTTGATGCTTGTTGCAAGCAGCATAATATTAAATGGAATGCCGGAGCTCTCATATCCTTCTGTTAGGAAAAAAAAAAAGATACTTTTAGCATTGAACAAGCTGTATGTTTCAGTTTACATCACACCCCTCTAAAGCAGCTCCACGTTAACCTTACTTAAGCCTGTTCAGTTTTCGTGTTTAATAACTCTGCCCTGCTTTGATTCTGAGATTCTCCAATATTTTATAGCTCACAACATGTGAATAGAGAGCCAAGCCCTTTCCTCTATGTAAAACAAACTCTACAGATAGATAGAGCTAAACAGAGTGGCACCAGCAGTGCCTCTGCCATTTCTGCTAACCACAGTGTTTATCAAGGCTGCTATCTGCTGATCAGCACCACATCGTATTAACATACCTCTGAGGTATTCAGGGGTTGATAGGACTAAATCAACAGCCTGATTACAGTGTATCAACACTGTTGACTTTCACAGGATTCCTCGCGTCCTGCCAGCATACGGTATTACTTTGCAGGAGGCTGGCTGGCTACAAGGGTGAAAGCCTTATCCTTGAAGAAAAATAAACCCAAAGCAACTTGTAGCTTTCAACTGTGTGGATTGCTCTGTTTAGGAAAAAGTGATGGGGAAGAGCTAAATCATTATTAACACAGGAGTAGAGCAGGATGTACAACAGTGTTGTTGTACAAAGAACATGGGAGGGGCTTTGCATGTTACCTGCTAATGATCAGTTCGGTATTTCCTTCAGAGATAAAACTGACCAGAGAGCAGATTGCAGCCTGTAGTCTTGAAAGTCTTAAATCCAAAATCTATTTGCCCTTGTCAGATCTTTCAACTTGACAACTTTTTTCTTTTTTTCCCCCATTACCAGCATTTGTGGTTACGGGGAACACAAAATGTGGTTTGTAGCACGGGTGGAATAGCGGACCAAACAATACATACCTGTAGGAATGGACGCCATGGGGAGTCATGCTGGCTTCACTCAGTTCCATGAGGAAACTCGCCTGGACTTTAGTGGAGCCAGGAATTTGATCCACCGTATATCCAGCCTCAGTGCTCCAGTGTCTCCTATTAAAAGACTGTTGAATACGTAGAACCTTGTGTATGAATGCTATGTAACGTCACGCAACCTATTTAGAATGGGTATGTGAAGCGGACGTAGGCGGGACTGTTAGGCTGTAAGGGCAGGGAATGCTACAGCGGGTGATGCATGAACTGAGCAAAGGGAGCGGGAGTGATGGCAGGATGTACGGAAAACTGGAAGGCCTGGGCTGTGAAGAGCTCTGAAAGCACTGGTACGTGTGGAGCGAGAGGTAAGAGAGCCACAGATGGGACACTGGGGAGCGGTGACACCCACTTGGCATTCTGAAAACGATCATCTCTAGCTCAGCTACTTGGCCGGCTTCCTCACCATTAAGGGCTTTTGCTGTTTTGTTTCAGTAAAAGCTGTGCGAGCTGGAAGAGACGCAACAGCAGAGGCTGTACAAATTGCTTCAGACTTCAAGAGTCTGTGTGTTCCCTGTTCGAGAGTGACTGTCTCTTTTCACGATTAGATTCTTATCAACTGTGACTGATACAGAAGTCCCTGAATCTGGTCCCGTATGCATTCATAAAGAACACTTTTTAAAACTGCTGAGTTGTAGAATAGTATGGGGTTGTAGGCTGAAAGGGTTGTGCATAATCCCAGTAGCAGAGCTTCCTTCCTAGCAGAAGGCTCTGTGTTTTCCCATGCTTGTTGCTTTTGGCAGAGCTCCTTCCTCCCATCTCCAATGTTGATGCTTTTGTTGTCAATGTTTGTTGTGTATTCAAGGCTAGAGAGCACCCAAAGAAAACTCAGGAAATCTCAGATCCAGTGCTGAATCTCAGATATTTCTTGGCAAGTAAGAAAGCTCAGATGTATATCTGATCTCCGGTCTGTTGAAATGTAGGGATTACTGTTTTTAAACTTAGACTTAGCAGATTGGTAGACATTAACTGAAAGACTGTGAAGTTTTGCAGAGAGTTTCACTAACTTTGCAGCTGTCATGCAAATAACAACGTAGGACATTCAGTATCCCAATAAATACTTTCAGAGGGAGTACAGGGGAAAGAGAGAGCCTTTGATGAATGAAGGTGAGCTTTCAGGTCCAGTGCTTGCATATAATTTTGTCATGCTACTGGAGTTTAAGTGACCTTTCCTTAATTTCTCAACAGATTTTGGCTTTGGAAATTTCTATAAAAGTGGTGAGCCTCTAACAACCTGGTGTGGAAGCCCACCTTATGCAGCCCCAGAAGTCTTCGAAGGGCAGCAATACGAGGGACCCCAGCTGGATATCTGGGTATCGTAACTTTTTATTTAACTGGATTTAAATCCGCTTTTAGCAGTTTGGAGTACAAGAACCACCTCTGAGTTTTTGTAAGCTGCAGATAAGCTATTTCTTTTTGGCTTGGTTTCCTGAAAGCGTTTTAAGAGGACTCTAACATAGAACAGAACTGAAGTTAACAATTAAGTGGCTATTAAATGTACTCTGTAGGCCGAAGAGGAAAAACTGTACCTCCTCAAGCTCTTCTCCCGATTGAATTCATGAACTTTGCTGTTTCAGTGTAACAAAATGCCTTCTGCATTACGTGGGAATTGAACTTGTAAGGCCTACAAAAGACTAACCTCAGCTGTGTACACCTGAGGAGGTTAAAGGGATTCTGATACGCAGGAGGGACTGCGTTCTTCTCTGAACTGACAGCAATTATGTTTGTGCCATAGGCATTTCTTCTGCAGGCAGCTGCATGCTTTTGAATCGTGTGCATGTCTCCATGAATACTACTGTATGGAAAAGCACTGAGAAGGCAACCAGATTCTTAGTGCCATGAAAAGGGACTAAAATGAGCTGCAGAGGTTCTCTGCACCCCTTGTGAATTGCCAGAGACTGCCCTTCATTTTTCATGTATTTTTTCCTTTTAACCTTACTATTCTGGTATTTAAAATGACAGATTCATAGGCTTAGGAAGCAGCCATAGGTAGGGGACAATTTTGCGGTCTTTGCTCAGACACCAGGCTTCCAGTGATAGTATTGCATATATCGTAACAACACAGGCACTGACGTTTTGGTCAGAGCCTGGGTCATAGGCATGGCAATTCATCTTTCAGCTACTCATTTAATAAAATCTCGTTGTTTTAATAGAAAACTTCATGGCAGACATTATACTTCATGTCTGACTATTGATATCTCTTTCTATAAGGGTATCAATTAAAAAGGCTACAGCTTTTCTGAACCTCATGTAATTACTAAACAATGCTGCAGTAGACCTCGGTATACTCACAGTTTGAGGTAACACATGCCTTACGTGAATGTCAGAAAAGTTAAGTATTTCTTTAAATATTTAAGATCCTAAATGGTTAACAGAATCTGTCTGCTCACGAAGAGAAGCACACATATTTGTTTATATTTAAGATCAAATGGTCATCTCCTTTACTTACCTTCTCAGATGAGCTCAGGATTCCATATTTCTTTTGCAACAGTTCATTACGGAGTAGGTCAGCTGAAAGCTTGCAGGAGAAACACAGCAATCCACAGTTCAGCTCTTGCCAGGCTAAGGAAGGAAGTGACTTTAAAAAGTATATATTTAGTTTTAAAAATCTTGATGTGCTTACAAAATTTTAAGGTGAATGTGTAATGCTTTCTTTTTTCCCCCCTTGAGAAATCCAGTGCTGGAGCTATCTGTGCCAACTCCGGGCATGAAGGTCTGATGTGGTTATTTCATCTGGTGTGGTGTTAGATTTTTTTTGGCTCTACTGCAAGACTGTTTCCATTTGCAGTGCCAATTAACTTGCATACTTTGAAAATCAGCATGGCAACTGAGAGCTCTTGCCCAGGTTGTCTCCTTTTGCTCATGTTACATATCCCTCATATGAGCTCAGCATTGCAACCCAGCAGTGCAGAATCACTAGCTGGAGACTCCCTAAAGCTGACTTTGTTCATGAAGCAACCGGTACACTTCCTCCCAGGCTTCTGCAAAATGGTAAATGTAAAAGGTTGGAATTTCTTACTTGGAATGGCTGTTGTTTGCGTTTTGTTTTTGTCTGAAGAATGTTCAGCTTAATAGAGTATGTCGCTGATTCTCACTTGAAGTTGGGACTCGCTTGTCCAGTGTCATTCAGTCCCCTGGGTGGAGCTTCCTGCTAGCGGTCAGGAGTCCCTAGCCCATGACCTTTCAGCTTACCTGCTTGTCAGCACGAGGTACTGCAAGCCTGCCATTTTGGCGTAGCGGAATGTTCTTGATGTTTAGGGATTTCCAGAAAAGTAGCTCCTTTTTCTGCATATTTCCTCTTTCCGCAGAACATAATTGAGATTTTTTTTTTTTTCCCTGACAGAAGAAGTTGGCTAGTCAAGAGGGGAGAACTTCGCTTGTGGTCCAAAGATAAAATGAGTATTCTTTTTCTTGCAGAGCATGGGTGTAGTTCTTTATGTTTTGGTCTGTGGAGCATTACCTTTTGATGGCCCAACACTCCCCATACTGAGGCAACGTGTTCTGGAAGGAAGGTTCAGGATCCCATATTTTATGTCAGAAGGTAATAAGGTCTACTGTGGTTTTGGGCTGGTAAATCTCGAGTCTATATAACCTGTGCTGCAAGACAGCAAAGGGTGGTGCATCTGTCCGCAGACTGTGGCGTGGCAGACCATTTCATTCTGATGTGAAACCAAGTAAGCTGACCTAGCTGAGCCACATGCCACTGCAGCGCTGCTGCTGCTATGCACAGCAGCCCCCGTCAACCTCAGCAATATGTGTGCAAGTGGCAGCATGGCTGTGGCCAAGGGGAACAAGAGCTTCTAGGTGGAAGCTGAAAAAATTCTCCCTCTCCTGAGGACCAAAATACAGGCATACAACAGCAGAGATATAGTTGAGCAGCAATCGATTTACATTCTCCAATGCCCTAAACATTTTAATCTGGAAAGAAAATCACACTCAGAGCAGCATCACTATCATACTTATGTTGTGGATTGGGTGTTTACTGGTTTTTGACAGTGTCTGCTAAACAAAGGCAAAAAAAGTGCGCAACTAATTCTCATATGCCATATTCTCATAGTCATATTCTGGCACTCCCACACGCGACTGGGAGACTATCAGATATCTCCCTCGCTTAATTGCCCCATCTGTTGGGTTTCTCTCTCCCTCATGCCTGTTCAGACAAGAACAAATGGGGCCATTTTTGCACAGTTTTATGCTGTTCTTCAGCTTCCCTGTATTAGCAGGTCTCTACACTCGGAACACCAACAAATAACCTTCCTGAACCAGTCAGCACTTAAGTATACTATTTTTTTTAGGTTTTTTTTTTTTTTTTTTTTTTTTTTGTAGTTGTTGTTGCTGTTCCATTAAATATTTTTCTGCCCTGTTGTTGAGGCTTCTGTGCTGCAAAACATCCTAGACCTCCCCTTTTTCTTTCTGGTGGAACGTACTCCTGAACACTCGCTCTGAAAATAGACACTGCAGTGTAGCAGCAGCATAACTAGTTAGCTCAGCGCTTGGTTGCTTTTAGCAACGCAACTGTGGCACCGCAGAGTGGAGCTGAGCAGTGCGTCCAGAACACGTTTGGCAGCCTGTGCTGAGCTGTGTGGTGCTTTTGTGACTTTGATGACATAGGTAGCCAAGCTAGGTCGAGGGAGCTCTGTGCAAGTTGCAATGCCTGCCCCAACTGCAGGGGAGTTCAGCCCTTTCACTTCCAGCTTTGCTGTGCCTCTTGCTGGTCACATGCTGTTGCAGGAGGGCAGAAGGGTGTGTGTCTCTGAGCACAACAGAGAAATCTGCACGAGGTAAACAGGCAGCAATCTCTCTAACATGTTTGTCGTAACTACCTGAACAGAGAGATTTATTATAACCTTACTGACGTTGTGGCCAGCTAGGAATGCAGGACATATTGATAAGACCCCTTAAAGTAACCTGTGTCAGCTTTCTTTTCTATAAAAGCTGCATATTCATCACTTAGTCCTCATCTTACAAAATCCAAGCAAGATCTCAAGAGAAACATCACATTTTTACCCAATCCCATATGCAGCAGGCAAAGAGCAGCAGGCTCTGTGTGTTCAGAATCAGTCCAGCAGCTAAAGCTTTTGAGTGTGCCTCCGTTCTGGATCTGAAACACACAAACCTGCAGTCTTGGTCACTGGCTGCTATTCACAGTTCAAGGAGGCACCAGTTTTAATTGTTTTTGTGACTACAGGAGTCAAACTGTGTTGGAGAAGGATGCCAATTCCTCTCTCCCTCACTTCACAGACGGGTTTTGAAGCTTCATTAGGTCTTGGAACAGTTCAGGCGGCCTGTTACCCTCGCGTGGGAGCTGTGTGGAGGTAATGGCACTATTAGCCATACCCTGTCTTTATAACAAAGTTGACATTATTGCATCTGAGTGTGATTTTTCAGCTTGTTTTGAAAGATTGCTTTGCTTTCAGGAAATGTACTTAGCCCCAGAATAGGCAAGAAGCAAGCCAGTTTCCTGTTGTTGCACTCTGTATTGGTAGGTGTCAGGTGAACACAGGCAAGTAGCACATAGCGAGCAGGCTGATCACATACCTTCCTTTTTTTCCCAACAGAATGTGAACACCTCATTAGAAGAATGTTGGTGCTAGACCCATCCAAAAGGTTAACTATTGCTCAGATTAAGGAGCACAAGTGGATGCTTATAGAAGTTCCTACGCAGAGACCCGTTCTTTATCCACCGGGACAGGAGAACGAGCCTTCCATTGGAGAGTATAATGAACAAGTTCTGCGGCTAATGCACAGCCTTGGAATAGATCAGCAGAAAACTATAGAGGTAAAACAGTTTGCACGGATATTTATCCCCAGGGGGAACGCACTTTGGGTTTTTTTTGTTTCATTACTGTGAGTTGTTACGCGAGTTCTGTGCAAGGTTCTTGTAAGAGCTAAGAGGGAGAGGACGAAGCAAGCAAGCAAGCAAGAAAACAAAAAACCCAGCTAACCAGCTGAAGGTCTAATGGCCTAATTCAAGAGATCAGACCCCGGTGGCAAGAGCAAACCAGGCATGCTCCTGCTCCTCGTTGTGCAATATTGCCACAAACAATTTCAGCAGCGTGCCCTATTCCTTGCTGGACACAGCTAGCTGTTTCAGTCGAAGGCATCTCCTGCCCCTTAAAGTGAAATATGTGCCCCATGAAAAGGCAACACGGTGAGGGAAATGACACTGTTCTGTCAAGAATCCAAGTTAGGAGCCATGTTGCCTTCTACACCATTAGACTCCCAGGGTGGGGATGGATAAATGATCAGTTGTCAAACGGAGAGACAGGAATGGAAGGAGAAGGGAAGGCAAATTCCCTTTGAGTTTCTAAGAGCGTGGAATATGACATTCAGAAAGGAACAGAAAAGCAGTAAGCAACTGGCTGTCTCCCTCTAATTCCAAATGATACTTCTTACCGAATGTAAATGCTAAAAGACTCCCTATGGAGTTAACATAGTCATTTCCTTTAGAATGGTTGCTATTTTTAGCCATTGTGGAGGCTGCAGTTTGAATACTTCCTGCCAGAAAGGACTAGTGTCTCTGCTTTACGGGGGCTCAGTTCCTGATTGCTTCTAGGGACTTGGAATGGTCTCTTTATTCAGCAAGTCCTGGAGCATGGTCCCTTCCACAGGTTCAAATCTTTGAGGACTCCGAATAGTATATCTGGAACACAACAAGTACCTGACACTTATAGGGGCCACGAAACTAAGGCCGGTGCTTTTCTTGCCTGGCACTTCTGGTAGCCAACTTAGCAATGACACGAAGGCCCCGTTGCCTCGTGAAAGATTGTTCTTCTCTTGGAAGGCAGTTCTTTTTTCTTCGTAATCAAAAGATGCGTACGTTTGTCTGCACTCGATCTCTTGTGCTTCTCTCTTTCAGTCCCTGCAGAACAAGAGTTATAACCACTTTGCTGCGATCTATTTTTTGTTGGTGGAGAGGCTCAAATCGCATCGGAGTAGCTTCCCTGTGGAGCAGAGACTAGATGCACGTCAGCGTCGGCCAAGCACCATTGCTGAGCAAACAGTAGCCAAGGTAACACTTTATTCCTAGCAGGGGTGGATTAAGGACTGCTTCTACATAGGTTCACTTAGGAGGTACTGCTGCTTTCTGGTTTCTGTAGTCTGTAGGCTCCTAGCATTGTTTTGGAAAGTTTGTCTTTGTGATTCTGTTGCTCCAGACTTTGTATCTAAATAATGTCACCTCTGCTAAGAGCGCTATCACTTTTTCCTCCTGTGACCTAGCAAGACTCTGATTTCACAGGGGATTTAACAGCACAGCTAGAAAGCCTCTGTAGACCAGAGGTAGAGCCAATGTGACGACTGATTGATTTAAGTCTTAAAGAGATTACGTGTATTTTATCAAGAGTAATTTCGGGTGTTCCCTAGGTCCCTCGCAAAAGACTTTCCCCGTACTAATTACACCGACTAATTCACTACAGGCTCTAAAGCTATGCTGTTTCTTCCCTGGTAACTTCCTTCACTCCTGCCCAAAATAAAACATGTTGCGTTTATCATGTCTTATTCCAGGAATTCTCATTTTTTTAACTGATGCATAACTAGGAACACGGAAGACCTGGCCTCTTCCGAAGAGCAGGCCTAAGACTATAATGGTCTCAAGCAAACTGTTGCTCAGGTTCCCAGTCTTTTAGGTACCGTATTGCTGTGCAATATAGTAAATGTCCAGATGCTGTCAGAATTCTTTTGTTACTCTGCTTCCAGGAGAAAACAAAACAATGCTGCTGCATTTTTGCCCGAGGCGGTAAGACACTTTTTAGCTTCAGATTCTGTTGTAATGCAAGCCAAAGAGTCTCAGGTATAAACAAAAGTTCAGGAGCAATATCTCTGACAAAGATAAAAACCAGTGATTTTTTTTGTTTGTTTTTTTCGTTACCAATTGCAGTGAGAGAAAGGCAGTATTCCAAAGGAGAGTGTTAATTATAGAAGAGGTATTATAAGCAGGTGGAGACACATGAGCAAGGAAGAAAACTTGACAGAAAGTGGTTCTTTCATGAACTATATTCAACTTTCTTGTGCTTTCTAGCCCCGGGGTCTGCTCTTGGCACAGGCCTGTACTCTCCTCAGTGACGAGAGAGTTCATTTCACACAGGGGTATTGTTTATTTTTGATTTGTGAGTCTAGGTGTTGTTTTCCTTGTGTTTTTGTTTCTTACTTTCTAGCTAAACATGCTTAGTCTCAGGAGTTCTTTAATCTCTTTCAGACACAAGCTGTGGTGCCCTCAGTAAACTTGCGTTCGCAAAATCCAAGACTGCTGCGGTCTCCAGGCCTGCCCCCACCTTCAGGCGCACAAGCCTTTTCATTCCCACCATCCAGCTGCCAAGCAGAGACCGCGTTTATGGAAGAAGAAAGAGTTGAGACACCAAAGGTATGGCTTAAAATTGGCCCGCTGCTTGGCTGAATTCCAGTAAGGCTAAAAAGGACCGTTGCCCCAAGTGACTGCCTAGCCCCAAGAGTACTGCTAGTGTTGACCACTGAGCTTTACAGTAATTAGCAGGAGCTGGGCTCCTTGGCTGCCCAGTTAGCACATTATGCTAGCGCAAAGCACTAGCAAGGTGTCTTTGCTAATCTAAAATAATGTCATTTCACAAACCGTAATGGCTCATGCCTTGTACACCTAGACACCCATAGGTAGCTGAATGCACCTCTCCGTTTTCATTAGCCTTTCCTTCCAAGGCCCCATCTTGTCATCCTGTTCTTAAGCACTTAAGCACAGGTTGCGTGCAAATTTCTGACCTACTGCAAGCTCTGGTTCTGGGGAAACTGCTCTGGATAGATGGCAACACAGATGCAAAGACCTCTAATATAAACATGTGATCTGAGCGTTTCTTGCATTAGCTGGACAAAACATGGTGTACCTAATTTACTCCACTTGAATGTGAGGCTTTTAGTTATTCCTTATTCCTTTTTCAGCCTTTTCTCCTTTGTGCATAACTTTTGACAGCTGTGGGGTCTTTTTTTTGTTTGTTTTTGTTTGCTTTTTTTCTGATTTGCTAATCTGCCTCTCTTGGTTCTTTGCTTACATTCTGATGGTTCCACACTGTCACTCGTAAAAGGTAAAATCAACCTACTGGAGGCTATTTTCTCTTTCTTCTCAAAGATATATTTTAAAAGGTCTAAAGAATCCTGCTTCCACAAGGCCTATCGCTTCAGCTACCAAACATTAATATATATATATATACATACAGTATTTATAGTCTTTTATGTATGCTGCTTTGAATCCTTAAAAACCGTTGCTTGCATTCATCTCTCAATTTCCAAGGACATTCTTTGCGCTCCAGTGTAGAGTAACCTAGTCAGCTAGATATTCATCGAAGATTTCAGACAAATGAGCACAGGAAAGTATAATGAATCCTTTACCTTAAGCTTCTATTGCCAGCTAAAGCGATACATTTAAAAGTCCTTATCTCTGCCAATTTCATATTTAGCCAGGTAAAAAAATGACATTTTGATTAGTTTTTAGTCGAATGGTAAATAGCTTGTAGGACCTCCAGGTTGTCACAAAAAATGAGACCTGCAGCAACCCAGCTGAGATGCAGCTCATCTCAGCTGGGCCATCTCTGAACTAGGAAGGCCTGAAAAATCTCCTCTGGAGACCATGTATAAATGCATCTACTGAGTTTTATTTCCTGTAATCAGAGGAAGACTTTGTGTAGGCTTCCCACACCTCCACAGTTAACAGACTTAACACAACTAATAGGATGTGACAGCTCCACAGCTTTCTAAATGTATGGTTGCAGCTTAACTCTGAAAGGAGCTTTAGGCTGATACATTTTGCCATCCAACTTTGATGTCAGTGACACCACTTTGCAGGATAGCAAGCAGTAAGTGAAATACATCAGTGCTGGCAGTACAGAGAAAACGCAAGAGCTTTTGGGAGGAAAGGAAAATTGGGTGAAGAACCACATCTATGAAACAAGTTATTCGCGTAAAATCCTTGTAATTCTCTCTCATATCAAATAGTTACAACTTTAACATTAGCAGGTTGCATTTTGCCTGCTACCAGCCATGGGTTTGATTTTATGCTTGTGCTTTTGAAGGTTTTATGCCTCATTTATTAGTTAGTTAATGACATTAAGAGGGTGGCTCTATTTTTAAGCACAACTGGAAAGCAAAAAAGGTATTAAGAGAAATTTGGACCTTAATATTACAAACTTTATTTAGCATCTTACGCCCCCACCCCCCTCTGAATTTTTTGCTTTGCTAGGTGAAATTTAGGTTGAGTACGTCAACAAATGTTGCCTACTATAAGGCACCAAATCACAGTTGCCTTGGAAATATTTCAGTGGCTAACTATTAAAGAAGGTGTCCGCGAGAGACTTCTGATCCATATGCCTGGTAAACTGGTAGGTTCACGTTGGGGAAAATACACAGTGGTAGGGGTGTGTAATACTGTCCAGACATCACCTGCATGATCCTCAACCTCTGCTAAGCAGGGCTGCTTCAAAGCTGGATGCTGTTGCTCAGAGCCTTATTGAGTTGAGTTGTGAAAGTCTGCAAGGATGGAGATTGCACAGCCACTCTGCATCAGCAGATGAGCAGCAGATATCAAGTAGATTTCCTGGAAAGAGTACTGCTATTGTGCTGCTGTTAAACAAGCTCTGCAAGAACATTGCAGAACTAGAGATGATAGGATTTTTTCACATTGCTTATTGGACTCTGATAAACACACATGGTAAGTAAAGGGAAACTGTAATATTGTACATACCATCAGCTTTTGTATTTTAGCTATGCTGGCAAACACTTTCAAATGACTTGAACGACTTTCAAAAGAAAAAAAAAAAAACCCAACTCTGGAGAGCACAATACTTGGAAATAAAAGAGTATTCAGATATTCAGATTTAGGAACTTGAGTACTAAAAGAATGACAGTGGTGATAGCACCTGCAGGAACTTGCTTGTCATCTGTAGTTCTTACCAGGTCGTAGTTACCTCAGTAGCGTATCGGGAGATTCGCACATCTGAAGAATCGGGTTTGCTCTCATTCTGTAAAACCAGCAGAGGTTTCTTATCGTCTCGGGAAGTGCATTATGCCAGTAACGGAACACTGTCTGTCTGCTTCTTGTGGCATTTAGGTAAATGGCTGCTTGCTAGATCCTGTCCCTCCTGTGGTGATTAGAAAAGGATGCCAGTCACTGCCTACCAGCATGATGGAAACTTCTATTGATGAAGGAATAGAGACAGAAGGCGAGTCAGAAGATGACCCTGCACAAGCTTTTGCAGCCCTCCAAGCAGCTCGCTGTGGAAAGAGACGTCACACACTGGCAGAAGTTACCAACCAGTTGGTGATGGTGCCAGGTACAGGTACAGAGATTTGCAGAGGCACCTCACTTAAAGAGGAAAAACACTACGCTTCACAAGTGAGGACTAGCACAAGAAGGACCTTCTTGCTTCTGTTTCTTGTTATTTGCTACAAAGAACAATGCCCACTCCCCCTGCCCTGCTCTACTAAGGTGGCAAGTTCACAGCTGGCTACGGTCTAGTACAACCCCAGCTAATGCAGTTCTGGCCAGTTGCCCTATTCTTAATGACATAATTAAGTGGTCGCAAACACTTCATCCCCTAAAGTGCTGCTGGGGTAGGAGGGCAAAGGGAAACAACAAACCTCGAGATGCTGGTTTTCCAGATCTACCCCAATGACCAACCCTTCTGGCTTCGGCTACAGACTTACTAGTATCGTGCACAGAAAGTACTGAATGCCCTCCGAACAAGCCAGTGACCGTTAGTTGCCTCCTGCTTTACCCTTGAAATAGTGGAAGAACTAGTAGCTAATCCCCATTCCAGGACTGCAAGTGTTAAATTACAATTTGTTTTGGAAGCTTGCTTTTTGTTTCATTTCCTCTAAAATAATCACTGGAGACACTGTTGGCAGGAATAGCTTAAGCCTATGGCACTTCCTTTGCTTTGCTAAATTACCTCTGGCCTTTTCTTTTTATTCTGGCTTTTGTTCTTTTTTGTCAAAGGAAAAGTCTACTCCTTGGGTGAAAACTCCTCGCTGGGCAGCATCGATTCGGAGTATGAGATGGGATCCCTTCAGAGAGATATCAGCTTCCTGGAAGACACCCCTTCCTTGAAGGAAATGGTGCTAACTAACCAACCAGCACCCAGAATGACCCCATCTTTCATAGGCCTGAGACCTGCCAACCCAGCCATGCAGGCCCTCAGCTCCCAGAAGCGGGAGACCCACAACCGCTCCCCTGTCAGTTTCCGAGAGGGCCGTCGCGCTTCGGACACGTCCCTCACACAAGGTAAGTGCAGCGGCTGCCTCGACCCGTTCTGCCTGGGCCTGGTACTGCCCGGGCTTTAGTCGCACAACAGGCGAGGTGGGGTTGTGACTCAGCTGGGCCCAGCTGTGCTCACCAGAAACGAATCGACTGATTTGCTGCTCCACTCCTCTCCAGGAATTGTAGCATTTAGACAGCACCTTCAGAATCTGGCGCGAACCAAAGGAATCCTGGAACTGAACAAAGTCCAGTTGCTGTATGAGCAGATGGGGTCGGAAGAAGAGCCTAGCTTGACGCCAACCACCACCCAGCTGCAGGACCTCGCTAACAGCCCACCTCAGGTACTTAAAGCACAAAGGAGGGGTTCTGTCTTCCCAGAACTAATGCTCTGGGCCGAGTAAGAGGATAAGGGGTGCCGGAGCTGAGAAAAGCTCATTGTCAGATAAACCTCCCTCCTCTCTGCAAAGGAGAGAATGGGCATTTCCAGGTTAGCCTCAGAACTGTCCTAACAGCATCACTGAGGTGGCCTGCTTATCATACTGAATCCAGCATTTGATGTCTACTTCTAGTCCGAAGGATATTCTAGATTGCACAAAGGCTACCTAACGTCTTTCAGTGGCTGAGCTGGTCTGGTATAACAGTCGCATAGCAAGAACTGCAAAAGCAGAGTGATGATACAACAGCTATTTAGCCTTACACTGCAATAGTCAAACTTATACCAATTCCCTAGTTGCCTTTCTTGAACTGGAACAGAGCATAGGAAACAAGAACAGTAAGAAATGAGCAGGCAATGCAAGCGTCTGGTGTTCCCCATGAAGCAGGCCAGCCTTAGAGCTCCTGCGTCCTTACTTTCCAACCAACTACTGGGAAACTTCAGTGCTGATAGCCACAAGGCTGCGACAGCAGTTTACTCCCTATGTCATGGTTCTCCTACCTTCTAGAGACGCCTCCTCTGTATATATCCTCTTGGCCTCTACTGAAACGTTTTTGCCTTCAGTGTTGCAGCTGTGATGGGGGGCTGCATTAAAGCATATTCAGAGTTTGTCCGGTCAAGAGTACATTTCATGCCTCATTTCAGTTAGTTAGAGATGCAAACCCGAGGCTTCTGACAGCATAGAGGGCCAGGCTTTACAGTACAGACTCAGTGAAAGTGATGAGTGACACCAGAGGCACAGTGCACTTGGTAACAACAACAGTGAAGATTCCATGCAGGCTTCAAGCAGAACAGTAAGCCTTTTTCTGGAGGTGAAACTTTTCCCCCTCCTCTCTCTCTGCAGGAAGAAGCATCTCAGCAGCAGGAGGCTACGTCTGCATTCCCCAGTGGTGCACATCCCCCTTTGTTATCAAGACGGCAGAGCTTAGAGCCACAGTACCTGCAACACAGGCTCCAGGTACCGTGACTGATCCGGGCACAGTTACTGCACAGAACCCTGCCCTTTGGGGTCCTGCTTTGCTCCTTGGTCAGAAGCTCAATTAGCAGACAACAGCTGAACTGGAAATTCCCCCGTCTTGTCTTTCATCAGACACGAACTCTGATTATGCAGAAAGCGTGCTGCATGGCACCCTCTCCCTCATCCTGCTACTGAACAGGGTTATTAAAGCAATCTGCAGTAGCTGCTAGTAAATACCTGTCCTTTGTGTTGCCCCCCATAAAGGGCACACATCAGAACGTGAGAAGCTTCTGTCCTACTTCTGACCTCCTGGGGTTTACTGCTCCCCCTATGCCCCCGTTTTTTAAAATCAGTTTTCACCTGGTCTCAGTTTAAGAAAAGCCGACTTTTTTTTTCCAGCTAGCAGCTTTTCTTTCACTTAGGAAGAATCTTTCTTTGGATTTTCATGATGCATACTGTCACGCCAGGAAACTCTTTATCTAAGAGTTAGAAGTGCATAAGCAGTAGAGACTCTGGTTTTGGATAGCGGTGATAACATAAGAGCTTGCAAAAATGAGGGTGGGCACTTAAACTGTCATGAGGACAGACAGCCTGCCTTGGTGTTAGGTCAGTTGCTTTCTTGATGAATTAAAACCAGTACAATTTGAAACCAACCTTCTGGTTTTCTTGCAGAAACCCACCCTTTTATCAAAAGTTCAGAACACTTGCCAGCTGTACTGCAAAGAACTACCCCGGAGCCTGGAACAGCAGTTACAGGAACACAGGTGAGAAACTTTCAAAACAGGCACATTAGTTGTTTGTTACTCCTAAAAGCACTCCAAGAACAGGGACAATCTTTGTCCATTCAGGAATCCCGAGAGGGGGAAGACTTCATCTCAAAATCTCTAAGGAGGGGTAACAATCCATGTGCTGAAAAACGGCTGTGCCCTGAGCTGTTCAGGAGCCAACGCTGCCAGAGTGCATGCAGGCTGCAAATGCCTGCGTGCTTCGTCTAGTGAAAAGGGGCAGACAGAAGCTTGGCAGCTACCCTGCTGCTTATAGCGTTGTACTCGCTTCCGCACCCCGTTTCTGTCCTACATATTGCCATAGTTAGCCTAAGTCACACCATGGATCTTGTCTTTTCTCCCTGCTTGGATGTCCCACAGTCATTTAGGTATTTCCTGTCTCATTCGCACGACCCAATTACTTACAAAAAGCCAGTCAGGTATTTCTGGTCATTAAAGGATCTGTCAATCTAGAAGTGATGCTCCTCTGACAGAATCCTGGCTGCTCTAATACAAAGAGTTATAAAAGGATGCTTCAGCTCGATTCACTCCCTTCACTGATTTTTCTTGACTGTAATTATAGTTGCCAAGCAAAACTGCTGTAAAAACAAGGTCAGCATAAAGGTCAGTATTTGGTCAGCATAAAACAAGGGAGCAAGCTAGCTACTACAAAGGTAATTTTTGTTCCTGGGTTTTGCAAAAGGATGACGGTAAGAAAAGGTAAATAACGCAGCTACATACTCACAGAATCAAATGGTTGAGCAGAGGCAAGGAAGTACGACTTGACTGGAAGAACTCATGCAATCTGGGATTACGATCTAGTTTATGGCCACTCCTGCCAAGTGTAGAGTTCAGTTCTCATCAAAAGCTCAGCTGGCAGCATGAGGTAATCAGAGCAGCTCAGTACACTTCTTGCCTTCAGAAAGAAGGAGCTGTCTGTAGGGAACTAAGTTACCTTAGTATGTATGCAGGGAAACAACAGATTCCTTTGCTGAATGCTGTAGCCATGTGTCAACAGTGGGTTTCCTAGTCTGCGTGCTCTGGGGATTGGCTGGCTGGAGACCTCCCTTTGTTCTATCGCAGGAATTTGTAAAAGGTGGCTATGGAACCTGGCACTGTCTTGCAAATTCTTCCTGTTTGTAAAGTGCCAAAAGCACGAGAGTTTCAGGAGAACTCCCAAAGAGAAGTGTAGTTCAGAGGAAGAAAAAAAGAAAAAAAAAAAAAAAAAAAAAAGCAACATGGGAGGAGAAAGACTTTGTTCACTCTGTTGCAGTCAAGATACCCAAGACTTCGGTTCTTAGCTTATATGCAGCAGTGAACAGCAAGCCTAAAATGCAAACATGGGACATCTTGCACATAATAAGCAAAATTAAGTACTGACAGGGTTAACTTACTTGCACCAGAAAAAAACCACTAGTCGAGTAAAAAGGTGCTCTCAGAGAGAGGCCTGCAACCCCTGCCTCTGCACATTTGCAGAAAGACAAGTATGCCAACCCCAAATAATTGCTGTCTGTGTTCTTGCTTCAGGCTGCATCAGAAGCGACTTTTTCTCCAGAAGCAGTCCCAGCTGCAAGCCTATTTTAATCAGATGCAAATAGCTGAGAGCTCATACCCAAGGTCAAGTCAACTGCCACTGCCATGCCAGGATGAGCAGCAGCAGCAGCAGTCAACACAGTTCAGCTTGCAGCAGTCGCTCAGCCCTGTGATGGAGCCTTCGTCGGAACAGATGCAATATGACCCCTTCCTCAGTCCTTACCAGAAGGTACAGCTGGAGCCACTGCCATCCTCCCAGATCACCAGCTCATCACGGTTGTCATCAGCAATTCAGGTGCAGCAGCCACCGCAATATTCCTATCAGACTTGCGAATTGCCTGTTGTCACCTCTTCTGAGCCTGAGTACCCAGACCAGTGCCAGTATTCCGTGGACCCAGCTCAACAGAGCAGTGTAGCATCGCCTGAGAGCCAGAGCAGCTCAGCATCTTGTGAGTCCCAGTCAAACTATGATGCATTAACCCTCGCAGAATTGCCTGGACTCTTTGACTGTGAAATGATGGAGACGGTAGATCCCCAGCACAGTGGCTATGTCCTGGTGAATTAAAACCGCGTCGTGGCTAACGAGAGTGGAAGAAGACAAGCGAAGGAAGAGCATGTGAATTTTTGTTTTTGTTCCAACCCTAACGTTCATGGTAATTCTCCAACCCTTGAATTAAACAGGGGATCTAACAGTACACCTGAGTGAAAAAAAAAGGATGGCTTAAGGTGTTCAACTACTAGATCATCTTGCTGGCAGCAGGGGCTGGAGAACAGATAATGTAGTTTGGTTCAACAAAGAACCACTTTGTATAGAAGGAGACAAAAAGAAAGAGGAAAAGAAAAGAGAGAGTCTTAAAGGAAGGAAATAGCCCCTTCCAAAGAGAAAAAAAAAAAAAAAAAAGGATAGTTTGGCAGCATTCATCCAGTACTAGCAGAGAGGAGAATGAGTACTTCTTGGCAATAAAAGCAATAGTTTTCCACTGAAATTCAGACTAGATTTGGGTCTGCGCTGATGGCAAATACAGAACTCTTGAAACAGCAGTCGGGTGATTTTAAAGGAAAGTTGCACTTTGGCATCTAATTGCTGACTGTAAGCTACTGATCTGGAACTACTCCTCAGTAAGTCTCGGAGATCACCAGGCATCTCGAGCAGCCTCTGGTTCCTCTGTTAGCGAGTCAAAGAGTATTTCCCAAGCCTGCCAAGGAACTCTTCCTCATCCACTGAAAGAAGTTTCTGTATCTTTGCAACGTGACACACTGACCTGGCCAAAAGATACCTGGAACTGACACAGGGTGCCACGGTGGTTTGTTGGGACCGCCTGGTGGGGCTCAGAATACTAAAAGGTAAAGGATTAGCTAGCAGAGAGTCAGAGGGTAACACGTACCATGAGAAGGTCGAGAACCGCCACCAAGGACAGCAAATACGTCAGTCTTTGGCATTTGAAGTTAACTCTTTTTGCAGGCGGCCCTCGGTGCAGACCTCTGTTTGGAGAAGCTCTGATCTTTGGAGAGGATCCATCTGTCCTTTTGTTGCTTAAAAAATGTGTTTTGAAGTTACAGTATGCGTTGCTGGTGGTTTATTGAGCTTTGTATATTTGGACAATTATTTAGGGTTTTAGAACTTAACGATAAAAACAATGAGCTTAAAAAAAAAAAAAAAAAAAAACCCTGTGAAGTGATAGTGCTGTGCCTTTTTGGGTTCCTTCTCAGATTACATGCTTTTTTTCTGAAGAAAGTAGACCATACCCCATTTATATCTCTGCTACAGCCAAAGTCCCTTCAGAGCACACGTTCCACTGTGTGGAACGTAATGTTTAACTTTCTTAATGCTTTGATTGCTTTTGTACATACAGTGTTCAAAGTATTACAGCAATAGTTAGCATCACAAACTGTTGGTGTATTAACCATTTTAACAAATACTAAACAAACATTTGGTCTCCAGACCTTTCAGTCATGAAATGCTAGACATCGGAGGATTGTTCGGGAACCCACAGAAAGTTCAGGTGTCTGTAATTTGGGTTTTGGCTCCAGTCTTTGAATACCATGGAGCAATGGCTGCCTTCCTGCAAACAAATGTTCCACAGCTGGAGCATTCAGCCCTTTTCTAAGCTAACGTATAGCACAAAGCAGGTTTACTAAAGCACAAAGTACGATGGGGGAACAACGCTGATCTTACATAAATGAAACATCACCGTTGGCTGCAAATTTCTCTAGCGTAATGAGCTAAGGCCTTCGACACTACAACTATGCTGGCTGTAGCCTCCAACCTTGCAGAGTTGGGTGTTCAGCAGCACCTTCTCATTTTAAGCTGCTACACAAGCATCTTCGTGCTTCGCTGTACTAGGTATAATGCTAGGTTGAACAGGTAGCAAAAGCAAAAAGGGTATGTTTGTTCTTTCCCTACCAACCTAGGATGTTGTTCATCCTACCAACCTAGGAAAAAAAAAAGAAAAAGAAGAAAAAGAGGCTGCTCGCTTTTCCCTCACCACAATAGTGAACAATCAGCCAGCATTTACAGCAATAACACCACATTCATGTGCAGAGTAATAGATGCTTAGTCACAGCCTTGTAGACCGACTGAAGGAGAGGGGCCTTTAACAACAACAGAAGACACCTTACCTCCTGTATGTTAAAGTTAGAGAGCAATTAGGAGAGGGAATTCCTGTCAATATGTACCCAGGATCTGATAAGGATCCAGTTGTGCAGCTGGATTGAGTTCATGAGAGCTCAGCTTCTACCTCTGATAACACAGTGAGTCTCATGGCATCAATAAAGGGAAGCTTAAAGAAGATGAATCTCATCTACGCCCTTTTTAGTGGATGCAAGACAAAGGTGGCTAGAAAACGTTAGCTTAAACAACTAAATGGTTAAGGTGTTGGAGGGAATGGAACCCAGAAACCCATACAACCCCATAGTGACTAATAAAAAGAAGGGAAAACGCACAGCAGAACAACAACAGCCACGCATTTCACTACTGCTGAAGAGACCAGGAGGCAACGAACCTCCCTGTCCTTTCAGTCATCTTCCTTGCCCCTCAGCATAATAAAAGTAACACTTTTTGGACATTTTGAGGTCCTACCTAGTGCATTAAACTGCTAATGAGACACTCTGCTCCTGAGGAGACAGGCCCAATTCTGCAGTCACAGCAGTAACTACAACCGGTTCCCTCCCTATCCCAAGCTCTGCTACCGTGCATTTCAGGACACTTGGATAAAAATAATTCTGCTCTTAACAGGGGCGTCTGATTCATTCGTCAGGACGTGCCAACCAGTGGAAGCTGATTTGATCTTTGCAGTGCTGGTAAGGGGGACGTTAGGGAGCTTTGGAACCTAATTTAGACCATTCCCCTCAACCAACCCCCTTTATAACATCTCATAGAATTTCTTTTAAGCCAACTAGAAGAGAAGACTTGTAGTGCCATAGCAGAGTATCCACTGGGCATCTCTCTGTATTCACGCTACTTTGAAGTGGCTCTTCTGTTCAAGTCCGTTAAGTCTAACATTAGAGGACTGTGTATACTACTGCTAGATAGTTAGTAGCTTTATTATGGTGTACTGCAGGATCCTTTGAAGAGACTTTGGTGTGATGTATATGGGGTAAAAATTTCATATGGAGAAAAGTGCAATATGTGTGTGTGTGTGTGTGTGCGCGCGTGTAAGCGCGCGCGCACGCGTGTGCGTGCGTGGTACGTTAATGTATTTTTTTAAGGAGTTAGAAGGTTTAGTCTGCTTTGAGATAAATGCACTAGTTTTGTGAGCTCCAGTTTGGCAAGTTCATCTGTAGTCTTTACATGCAACTGAATGCTGGACTCTGTAAAACAATTACAGTGTATTACTACAAAATAAAGAGTATGTACATTTCATTTTTAAATACTTAGTGACCTCAGGCAGCCTCTGCAGCTTTTCTGTTCTGAAAACCTCTTTATTTATTGTCTTAAGGTGGTATTATTTCTGACCCACCAAGCTAAACTTTGCGAAAAGAAAAAGAGCGTTCCTATGGGAAAGGCTGTAGGCTCTAGGCTGAAGTTTATTTCGTATCATTTGGGCTAAACCCACCATCACATGGGCTAGTTGATACCCCTGACTTTTGAAGGCAGATGCGAAGAGAGGAACCTTTCCAAGAACTTCACAAGAAGCTGCATTTCTTTACTGCCTGCTATCCCATGGCATCTGTCCTGTTCTCGGGAATGCATCTCCTACACGGGCCAGGTCATCACTCAGTCATGTACTGCCTTCGCTCCAAGAGAGGAAAATAGTTCTCGGAACCACTCAGCTTTGATCTTGTGCCACATGAATTAAGCATACACTATCCAGCAAATGCTGCAAAAGCTCCTCAGTGCTCATCACACAATGCTAATCCCTAGCAACACTGTGAAGGGGCAGGGCTTGGGCACTGCCAGGGAGAAGCCATCCTAATTCCTCTAGTAACACAACCACAGCATGCCATCGTCTCATCCCACATGAGCCCACTCCCTTGCAAGTTAGGACTGGATTTGTCCCAGAAAAGCACTCACACATATCATATGGCTCGGAATCAGAAGAATCCGACGGTCAGAGACGGAAATCAGATTTGTCTTTTAGACTTCACAGTAGAAGTTCTTTTTCCAGGGCTCCAAAGCTTCCTGTGGAATTTCTTAAGTTTAATTTTACATCTACCTCCTTTGACACCAAACGCAATAAAAATCATAGGTACCATAAGGGCCTTCTCACCTGGTTTTCTGACTTTGCACAGTATCTTTACTGCTTTGTACATGGTCTGCAGCGCTTGCTTTCTACAACTCTGAATCCGACGTAGAGGAAGTTTAGGGTGGGACAGGAGACACCTCAAAAGAAGCTCCAAAATTTCTCAACTAAAAGAAACAGAATAAAATAAAAGCACTGTGTCTAACTCTTGAAATTAACATTCCTTCTTCTGTAAAGGAAAGTGTTGGCTACGGTAGAAGCAACAAGTATGAGCCAAGAGAGCGAGCTTTTAAAGTTTACTTGCTCTAGACACATATTTTCATGCTAACAATGCGGTTTATACCATGGAGCGATGCATACAATTACTGTATTTCTACAGAGGTACAGGAATATCATGTTTGAGATAGGATCAATAATCCCTGAGCACACTGCAAGTGCTTCTAAATTAAGAACATTTTGGAAGACCCATCATGCAATAATAAATGGCATCTAGATCCTGCCAAGCTAGTTATGCTACCAGCTGCCATGAGCCTTTAGTTCTCCAGTTCACATGCCCAAGGCACATAGAGCTTCATTGAACAAAGAACCCAGGTGCTATAGCGGACGCTGCAGGTTTTTCTAGAGTCTGCAAGACTTAATTTCACAAGGTAGTTACAATACTTCCCACTTTAATTTCAACATCATTCAAAACTATGAAAGACAAGATCAACAATTCATAAGTGAGGTTTAGCGGAAAGAGCAAGGCGAAATTTTTGCCCCATCTGTGCAAGCAGAAGCAATAGCAGCACTTGTGCTGTCTAAGATTGTCTTACTAATTTGAAAGCAGAAGTCCTGTTTTCCAATGGTTCCTCTGCCCTGCCGGCAAGTTAGAATGGGCCTCCCTCCTGACAAATCTTAATTCCCCGATTACAGCAAGGCACAGACATTCATGACCATTAACTCTGTCAACTACTTTCCCTAAAAGCTTTTACCCTGATCTAGATTGTAATAGGCCTACATGGACTTAGCCTAAGACCATCTTGGACTTTCTGCTTAGAAAAGAGGCTTCCTTCTCTAGAGCTAAAATGGATTTTTTCCACTAGTGCTCCTTGTATGTCCTAGGCACCTTCATCTTGAAGTTGCACATCTCTGCCTGGTTAAAAGGAAAGACTTGAAACGAATGATCCTAAAAGTTCTTTGATCATTTGAATTCAGACTTACACGGGCAACTCCAGAGTGCAGTGCTGTGGGAAAGCAACAAGCTTTCCCTTTGCACCGAGTTTCTGTCAGGTTCTGGTAGCTGCAACAGGAGTTACACAACAGGAAAGGTCATAGTGGGGGTATGTGCGCATGTGTCTGCAAGGAATTTGAACAATGCGTTCCTCAACATCCCTAATATCAGTTTTGTGACTCTCCAAGTAGTTTCTTCAACAGAAATAAAGCTGAGATGCTCAGAGATTCTTCAAGCTTCTTATCAGCAACGCTTCATGCAGAAGCTTGCAAATTCACCTGTCCTGCCACACTCAAAACACCCCTGTCCCTCTTGCATTTGTGTGGTGAGCTCAGCTACAATTGGCCTGGAACAGCTGCAGCTGAAAGCAGCAGTTCGGATGATGCACTGGGACACAGAACATTTGGCTACAGAATTAGCACTTTGGGCTGTAACAGAACTGACCAACTGACGGATCATCTTCCACGTTCCCATCAATCAGACGTGCAGGGAAGCCCCCAGAATACAGAGGCAGCCCGGCGAGCAGCAGCGCTCCCCTGCCTTGCCACTGCACTGAGCTAGATACTCGGACCCGCACCAGACCTACCTGCTGCGGCCGCTTGCCCGCGCACACCCTGCCTCGCAGTGCCCTAGGCCCAGGCAGGAGATGCGAGCGAGAAGGGCGAAGCGTCTCCTCTGCCCGCGTGCCTCGCTTAGCTAGAGATGGCAGCCAGGGAGCTCAGCATGACTCACGCTGCTCAGAGACAGGCGCTGTTAGTCACTCTCCCCGCCACACAGCGCTGCAAACAGCCTCTGTACAGGATATGGGAAAAGAAAGGAAATGCTCTACCACACAGAGATACTCCTTTGCTGCTAGGAGTCAAAGCAAAACAAACCAGAGGGTAAGAGCAGACCTCCTGGGGTGACCTCAGCTAACCTCACAGGCTGTCTGGAAGACACCTTCAGCCCACTCCCCGCCCCAAAAAATAACACTACTCATCGCAGTGTGGACGGGAGGAAGCCCCGTCTCTTCCTGGCCAAGGCTGTGACTTGCAGCCTAGGTGCAAGGAGCCTTTAAGCTCCTGGCAGAAGTTGCCAAGCACAGCATTTCCCCTGCGGGGCCTCCGGCCAGCAGAGCTGCCCTTTTCAGTGGTATCTGGCTGACGTTGTTCAGTTAAGTCCCTGGCAGATGGCTCAGCAGCAAGGCTGGGACAGGAGCACAACGCACACGGCACAGCAGCTGCCGTCCGCAGGGCTCGCGCGTGGGGCAGGAGCCGAGCGCGCATGCCTCACTTCTGCTGATTCGGCTTTTGCAAGCTGAGCTGAGCTGAGCTGCCGGTTAGGTAGCTTTGCATGTCTATCTGATTCAGGCACCTAACAGCGTTGTGGGCATCAGCTTGCACCTCTGTTCACTTTGCGTCAGAGGCCTAAACACATTCAGGAGTAGCCCTCTAAAGCTTCATTGCCCAGTCCTTTGCAGAGCAAAGAGGCAGCAAGGCAGACTGCAGAAAGAACAGGTGGAAAGAAGGCCTGGGAGAGGAAAGTGGCGCATTCAGAAGAGGGAAAAGGTGAGCACCCAGAGAAGGACGGTGGAATAGATTAATAGTCCCCCAGACAGCAAATAGTCGAAAGCGACAGTCTGAGAAGAAAGAAGCATGAACCCGCATACACAGGCGCTGCAGAGCCTGCTCCTCTGCACGTACAGCCCAGGGGGACTCATGCAGAACGGGACCCAGGCACACAGCCGGAAGGGCTCCAGCGGCTCCAACAGCCGGAAGCTTTAGCCCTTGCAAGGCTTCAGCCAAATCTAAGCACTGTTCCTCCTAGTGCAGGCAGCTTTTTATACTTAGAGCTGTGAGCAGCTCCAGACGGCAGCAATGCTGCACACACTTCCCCAGAGCCGTACTGAGCTGGGCACTGGAATGACCCACCTTTCCGCATGGAAACCCGAGGCGACCAGGTTCCTGATACTGGCTAGAAACAGGCTTGGGTGCAGCTGATGTAGTCTCCCAGCTTCCCCAGCTCTGTTTGCTGAGATCCCGTCTCAAGGGATTATCTGAAACTCCATCCACTTGCACAACCTGCAGAGCTCAGCACGGTGCTCAGATGACCAGCATGGCCCGGTCCTGTACGAGCCCAGCCACGCGCCCCTTCCCGGGGAACTCCCCATCACAACCACCACCTGCCTCAAAGCTGCTGCACAACAGCCTGGCCGACATGCGCCTCACGTGCGTGTCAGCAGCCTGGGGGGCTCACAGTCAAACCTCAGAGCTCTGACAGCAATCACCTGCTCGGGGTGGAAAGCAGCATTAGTGCTTGACATAAAGTCAGCGGAGAGAAGCATGCGGCATCCTTCTTGATGTCTTTAATAGCACGTCCCTGTGAAGTCTTTAGAGGAAAAGGGTCACCACACTCTGGAGAACACCCAGTTCTTCTCAGAGGAGAGAACAGATGCAAACTGTACAACGGCAACAGCCTGACAGACAGGTCTCACAGAAAAAGGAGCCAGGCAGCACAAGAGAAGACTTACAAAGACCTTTAGGTGCAGCGACACAGGAGAATGCCAGGCTACATCACAAGCAGAAGGCAGAAATACAAGTTTAGGTTAAGAACTGACCCTCACATTATTAGGCAGCTGTAAGTTTATGCAGACTGAGTGAAAGCACAGCAACAGCAAAAGCAGTTTGCAGCTCCAAGGCTCCAGGCACCTCGGCTGTGGGAGGCAACGCATGGAAGCAGGAAACTGAGGCTTTGAACAGGGATCTGATAGGGAGAGCTGGAATGATCCCAGCGCACTGCGATCACAGCATCCTACTGGTGCAAAGCAGTACAAGAGGGATTAGATGGGATGTCCCAAGCAGGGAACAGGAGCTCCTAAATTTAACTGCTCTGCCTGCTCCTCTAGTCACCTTCAAGTAACAACTGAGGATTCTGAAAGGCTCAACAGTAGCAGCTTTAGTGATTAGTTTGTAACCCAGGCTGTACTTTAAAACCTAATGTTCGGTCTCTTACAGAGTTATGGAACCCTAGCATCCAAAGCAGAGAGGCAAACGGCACAGGCAGGTAGATGAGTTTCCAATACTTACAATACTAGCCAGGGTAAATGAACAAACCATAGAATAACCTCGGCAATAATAAGCAGACCTGATCTCTTCATCTGTGTTGTGCCCTTCTAATGAAGGAGCAGAGCGGGTCTGTCTACTCCCTTACAAGAGCATTCTATAGATGAAACTGAGTAATATTCTGAAGATAGATTATAAAATGATAGTACAAATGAAATTTTGTTCACTAATGGACACTCCGAGTACATAGCTGGAAAACGGTGCATGGATTCTGCAGCCCATCACCGTTGCTTACACCAAAGTACAAAGGACGTTGCCAAGGAGGTCAACCCAGCATGGAGAACTGCAAGCAATCCCAGAAGTTAAGATAACAAAACCAGGGTGATTTTTGCCAAGTCAGATTATTTAGCGACAGAACTATTATATCGCATGTTTGCAGTGGAGGTCAGCTAGCAGAAAGCCCACTTTAAATAAGGTGGAAAGAAATTTCTAATTGCTTCACAGTCGCTTGCTTCCAAAACCTTCCGCAGACCCAAGCAGTCAGCTCTGTTCTGGTTAATGTTAGCTCGTACCAGAGCAGCCTTCTCCAACCCCAAATGCAGGAGCCATAGTTTTTAGCCAAAGCCGAGGCTGAAGCACACGGCAGCTGCTTCCTCCATGCCAATACCAGGATACCCAAAATGCTCCATCCGAACCCGACCTGCTGCTAAAAAGCAAATGAAATGACACCACGAGAAACACTAGACAAGCCTCTGAAGGGATAAAGACTCTTCTGGCAAAACAGACTTACAGAGCAGAGCTTACTTTTCCAGTTTACTTCAAAAGTTGTCTGGGTTCAATTTTTCAGGTCTTTTCAGCAAAAACTCAACACCCTGTGCCTAACAGGAAGGCCCTATTTCCCACAGAGCTGTAACTCAGTGCTAGGAAAATGCTGAAAATGCTTAAGTATGGCAGCTTGAAAAAATATCTCGGTGCTCGAAAAGGCGGTCATTTTCTGCAACAAAAATGCCAAAATATGGTTTTATGCAACAGTTCCTGCTGAACAGACTTATCAGCAAATAAAGGCAATGCTATTTTGATAAGAATCCACGTAGCATTGGTTTGCTGAACAGGAGCCAAAGAACTTGGGCTTCGGAAGGCCAATAGAGGGTTCGATTCTGAAATATTCACAAGTGGACATTTACTTAGCTGAGCATTATATGCCGAGCTCTGCAAAGGCTAGGCACATTTAGGGAGCTGACAGCGCTCTGCAGCTCGTCTCCTGGAGGCTGCTACAGAGCAGGGAAGCCGCGCGTGTGCGGCTGCTGACGTCAATAGGGTAAATGATACCCTGTACTCAAGTCACCTGGGTACACACCAGCCTCTCAGCAGAGCCTGCTGCGCCCTCTGGGCTGCAAAGCACTTTGAGAAGCCCAGGGGTCCGCCTGCATGGAAAATACCCTGCCTCACACCCAGCAAATACTATCCAGACAGGAGGAAAAGAGAGAGGGAAAAAAAAAAAAGAAAGAAAGAAAAATAGACTTGAAAGAGATGCGCAACGCAGGGCTCAGTGCCTTTCAGGGCAGGCAGAAAAGGATCTGAAGCCACCAATGCCGCCTGGCAGAGCATGTACACGCACTCCAGCCTGCCCCACGTTTCCAGCAGCCTTGCACACTCTGGGCCTTGAGTCCTGCCATCTGCCTGGTGCAGCACGGTGCAGAGGAAAAGGAGCAAGAGCATCACCACAGAACCTGGCTTTAACCTCCATCCTGGAAACATATTGTGCGAGCGAAAGCAGGGGGCCATTGTTATTAATGCAGCAAATTAGCCGCTGGGTCCTGTCAGCACTGCTCACGTCACTGCTGCTGCATTAAAGGCAGTTAGAGAGAGGCATGAATTATTCACACTAATCAGAGTGCTGACAGCATAATCCGGGGCTCAGCCAGGGCAGCGGCTGCAGCCTCCTGCTTGAGGTACCTTGTCATGAGTGGAGGCCAGCTGCTCCGCTTGCTGGCAAGCCTTTCCTGGGAGCCGTTGCCATATCAACGCATCTGCCTGGGCCATGCTACTTGTGGAAAGTTGAAGGTGCTCAAGCGCCTTAACCCTTTCCATGCACGGAGCCAGCTCCTCCTCAGGAAGGTGGCTTCAGCAGCTGCAAGCCGGACAGAATGTGTAGCGCCGCTGCTGGCAATAGCAACAGCTGCCAACACCCCCCTCCCCAGGGACCCCTCTGGCTACAGCAGGGGCTGTGAAGGGAAGACGAAAAAACAAAACAACAACAAAAAGCCACCATTGCTCCCGTAAGCCCCACAAGGGCAAGCGAGAAAAACCCAGCCAAGGTGTCAATAGGCCACAAGCCTATTTTTCCCCTTAATGCTTCGGATTGCCACATACTCACTCTGATGCCAAGTTCCAGTTAAATAAGCAAGACCCTGACCTCCTCCCAGAACCACATGGCTTTAACCTTTCCCTTTCTGGTTCAGCCCAGGTCCTTAACCTCTAGCTCCAAAGACAGTCCTGTGGTCCCGAGCACTTCACCTTGCTTTATTAATGTTTATTTAAAGTACTCACATATTTGAGGAGAGGCCAAAACTCTGATTCAGTGGTGTTAGTTTAAAAAAAAAAAAAAAAAAAAGGTTTGTCAGATATCTAGGACATTTTAGCCCAAACATTCATTAATGACAACTAACTAGCGCATTTAATATTCCTTAAAGGGAGAACAACATGGAAAGCAAAGCCTTTGTGTGCCATGAGCTTAGTTTCAGAAGGAACACAAAGAAGCAGAAGTACAAAGGTAACAGGAATTAGGGAAGGCTTTCTAAAAACACATGCTTTCCAAGAGCCTAGAAGGAGAGTTTGCCGCTTGAGCAAGCGCTTCCTAAGCTTTGAGAAGCTCTGATAGTTCCCTTCCTCCTTGCTTGGATGTCATAACTAGAACAAGACAAACATGTACAAAAACATAACAACGGTAAAAACCTGGGCCCATAAGCTGCTCATACATATATGATCCTTGAGTCAGAATGGGAGGTTGAAGCTTAGAAAAAAAAAAAAAAAAAAAAACAAACAGTCCAAATCCAAGAAACAACTATGCACTTTTGCATTATTTTGAACGTGTTGCCTAGAGCCCTGGCATGACACATCCACATTTTTGTCCTCCCTTGGGGTATTCATCCCAGAATACCAGCCTTTAAAAGGGCTGATTTTTGTACCAACAGTTTCTTAGAAACCACAAGGACATTTAAAAAAAAAAAAAAAAAAAAGAAAAAGAAAAAGAAAAAAACTCCAAAAGAATTAATTGTAATTTGCCTAAAAATAAGCCTGGAGAAAACTCAGGCAGGGAAAGCAACATCAGCTCCTGGCAACGTTATTACAGGGCTCTTTTTGCCCAGTGGCCTCTACTGTTTCTAGCTGGGTTGCTGGGGGATGGGGAAAACCTAGGTACTGGCCAGGCCACCTCCTGCAGCTCAGGGGCTTTCAGCAGCAAAGGAACAAAGGGAAGCAGCTACACATTGCACCCCGCAAGCAACGGGATTGCTATTTACTGGCTACTTTTCAGGGGCAACTCTTGCTCTGGGAAATCAAAGCATGTGCATAAACAAGGCCATCCTATTTTCCCGGGGCACAAAGCTGTGGCCACTGGTATTTGACTGCAAGGTTTCCAGGAACCACATGCTGAGAAAGACTGGAAGCTGCTCAGGGCAGGGACTCTGCAGAGTGCCTGACAAAGGCCCGCTTATAAACAGGATGCAGGAGCAGGGCAGCAGAGCTCCAGGCCGTGGATGCAGTGCTTGGCGTTAGGCGGTCACCATCCTTTCTCTAGCACAGCCCCACCTCAGCCAGCACACACTGTTCACAGATAGCAAATAAACAAGGGCCCCTCTCAAAAAAAAGAAAAAAAAAGAAAAAGAAAAAGAAAAAAGAAAGAAAAAAAGAAAAGGAAGAAGAAGAGGGAAGGTAGGATGTTGTTTCAGCAGGTGCTGACGCTAAGCAAAGGCCTTCCCATAAGCAGCAAGTACACCCGCATGCGGATCATGCTGGGTTTTGCTCGACAGCAGCCCAGATTCTAGCTACACAGGAACACTGGCTCCCCAGGAACAGGAGCGGTACGGGCAGCGCTCGAGGGGTTAATGGGCTAGCACACCAATTCAGGCCTGTATCTAAACAGAAAGAAAAATGGCCCAAACATTTCTTAAGAGGGCAAGCAGCTGACGCCAGTAGCATGTGATCTCGCACTGCCAACAGGCAGTTCAAGCACCCAGGGGGGTTGCAGCCAGATCAGCTGCTGCATTTCGTTTTCAGCAGTGCCCTTCTCCCTGTTTCCCTACCTCGGTCACAAGCCAGCCAAGGCTCCCATTTGCCGGCAGCCCTTCGTTGTGTCAGAGGGGATTCTCGGGACAGCACTACCAAGTCTCCAATGTCAAAGGGCCAAAAGTCTCAGTAAAGTGAAAGTGTTTTACTAAGACAGCAAGAAATGTTTCCTATTTTCTAACAAAAGAAAACACCCTAGGACTCAGCAGAAACTCTGAGTGTTCATGAAAAACATAAGTGGGAACAATCTGACAGTCTTTAACCAGTAATTCTAAGGCCTAAGTCACAAGCAGTAAGTCAGCCTCCAGGCAACAAGGGTATTTGCAAGGTCACACAAAAATATACAACAAGTGAGACTGGGAGTAAGTTTAGCAAAGGGTCACATATTGCCCCACTGCTGCATGGCATTTTAATCTAGTTTAGTGCCCCATTTCTGAGGGTTTCTCTGGAGAAAGTGCACCAGTCCTCCCAGTTTCCTCAAGAAGTGCAGTGGCTGGCCAGTGCAGGCAGGGAGAAGCCCGTGCTGGCCCGTACCGGCTTTGAATCAACGATCCAGTTCTGTGCACCTGCAGCCGAGGGTCTGAAGGATGAGCTTGCCATTTGCCAGCAGAAAGAAACTGCTGCTGGCTGAGGGGTAAACCGCTTTGTGGGAGCTTCTGGAAAGCTTTGGTACCCAGTGCTGAATGGCTAAACTTG
>JAVCKT010027463.1:11757-27050 GCA_032273925.1 Rhynchotus rufescens | reverse complement strand
AATGCTTTGGGCGCAGCTCCACCTCTTGGCACAAATCTCTTCACATGTACACTCAGAAAACATGATCCTGTATCCAGAGACCTGGGCCTGGCAAGCAGTTCTTGCAGTCTGCCCCACTCCCTTCCCACAGGCCCCAAAACACACACTCCTAGCACTGCACACTCCATCAAGTCTCTTTATTTACCAGCAATCATCTGCTTATTGATTGCTGTTTGCTTAAACAGCAGTAGCGTGCAGAGTAGCATGCACCAGCCCTGACCTGTGAATTCTGAACAGGTGAGGGGAGGCTTAGCCTTTCCCATTGGAGATATCACCTAGAGCTCAATCTTTATGCCAAAAGCAGCAAGAGAAGCAGCTTTTCATCCCGGCTGGCTTCAGCTGGGATTGATTGACTATCTCTGCCCTACCTTCTGTCCGTCAGAGAGCACCACCCATGACCAGGTTGCCCTTCCACAGGGCCTAAAGTAGAAGAGGTGCAAGCAATTTTGGAGGACTGAACCTGTTGCTATGAAGGCTGCTTCTATGCCAAAGACACTAGACAAAAAGTAACTTCTAGTTACAGGCTCCATGGGTGGCCTTAGAGGAGTGACAGAGGGTCAAGACCCCCACAGCACTTAAACACCTAGCTTCCACTGAAATCAGTTCAAATCTCATTTTCATTCACCATCTATAAAATAAGAACCCCCACCTTTCCTTTCATTGCCTCATCTCTTTAGCCTCCAAATTCTCCAGGTGGCAACCTGCCTCACCCTCCATCTGAATGTCTGCAATGCAAAGGTGGGCCAACTGCTGTAACTGCACCTGCATTTGCCTCCTGGAACCAAACATTTGATGACTTCCACCAGAACATCAAGTTATCAGTCTCCTACCATTCACCCCAAAACACAAATCCAACGAGAGAGGGAGGTAGAGTAGCCACAGTCCTTTAAAACTGCTATTTATTGTAATGCCTCTCCCCTGTAAACATCAGGTTCAAGGCTAGGATAACACGGAACAGTCAGACACACAGCACCAGGGAGAGGTGCAAGTGGTTCTTTAACCCATTTATTCAGTCTATAGTCATCGATGAGCATGAGGAGGGGCAACGTGGAGCACAGACATACCATGAGCACAGACACTGCAAGGCTCACCTGCACCGTGACTCTGACCTTCCAGGAGAACTCCTGGAAGTTGCTTGGACAAAATGCTTTTAGTGCCATGTTTGGCTGTCACGAGGGGTGAGATTTGCACACAGCAAAATGCATCTGTCTGCAGAGCACCAAGGTTTACATACCACAGATGGTCCTTGCAAAGTCTGAATTCAGAAGAAATCTCAGCTTTAAACTCAGTTCTTCCACAGGGGAGTCCAAGGTGAAAGGACTGCACTCCCAAGGACCTAATCACCCAGATGGCAGAGGTGAACGGTTCACTGTGTTTTGCACTGCGCAAAATGTGTCCTGAGTAGAGCACAAGTCCGTCAAAAAGCCTCCTCCTACTCAGTGAAATGCAAAGAAGAATCCAAACCTGGCCTCCGTGAAGCACAGCTCGTCATCAGCCATTTGTCACTTCTGAGGTTCCACACAAAGCGTTTTACTAGAGAAACGTGATTGGGAGAACAGGGTTGTTGCAATGTGCAGGGTGCTGAGAGAAGCTGGGATGGAAACCGAACCAGCCCTGCATGCAGGATGGCTTCCACCTACGGTAGCAAGCTCCGCAGGCAAGAATGCATAAATAACAGGAAGAGCAACACGTCGCGTTAGTATTTATGGCTCACTGAAGGCTGAAACTGGACCTTAATGAGAGTTCTATCACCAAATCACAACATCCACAAACAGGCCGATAATCCTATTTGCTCGTTTCAAACATCTGAAGCACATCACTCATTAGCACCTACTGACCTGACTGGAAGAATCAACAGCAGAAATAAATTTCAGAAGTAGCAAGAGATCTGAGGCCAACTTAATCATACACTCATCCTTGCAAATTACTCTATGCACTGCGATGACAACTCTTCCAAGAGGAGACAACAGAGTCAAAATCCAGGAATGCTGTAAGCAGTGGCTGTTCCTGGAGTCACAATCTGGGCTCGAGGGACTGAAGAGAACTCAAAATTATTTCAGAGCTGGAGGAGACTATCCATCTCTCTGGTCTTCAAGTTCCATCTGGAAAATTGTTCTGAGGCTAATATGAAGTAAGCTTCTTCAGGATGTTCCTAGATGGATATCTGATGGCTATCTGGTTGATTCATTGAGGGGGAGAAAAAAAATGAATAAATAAAAAAAAAAGCTTTTAAGTCAGCAGCACAGTTCATCACTGGTATCTTGCCTTTTTATCTTATTTAGGGAGGGATCTTCAAACTGCAGCCATTGGCCATAGAGTCCATTTTGTTCCCCTGCTTTGGAATATTCCTAATGTTCCTTCTGACTGTTCAGAGTCCTAAGGGGACTTGGCCCCTCCCTGCATTTCCAAGGCACCTCCTCTGATTCAAGCCATGCCTTGCTCCTCATTCAACAACTCCTGCTCTAGTCCAGGAGTGTCATGTTAATTCACAGGCCTGTCGGTACAGCTTGCCCTTCCAATCTTGCTCAGCCGTCAACCTGCAGACCTGTCAAGAGACTTGCCTGTCCTAGGATTCTGCACCTGGGCCAGTCTATGCATCCCCAGGGGCACATGCTTTGCTCTTTGCATACAAATCTACCTGCTTTCTGATGCACCTGCCTGGCACTCTGTCACTGCACATAGAGACCAATATAGTCCCAGGCCTGGGAGTGGGGCACAGAGCCTATACAGGCTTTCTGCAAAGACGGGAACATCCTCTCAGCTTCACCTCACGCCATCCCATTTCTGCATAATTCTCAAGGAGGTATATGTTAAAAATAAAAGCCCTCTTCAACTGGCTTGCAATGTGTTTTAAAAATGGAGATATAATGAAACAGAGCACTGACTGCTTTGGAACAGCCTGGGCCGATGGAACATACATACTCTCTACCTTGTAGGTTTGAGAAGCTAAAGATATTAATTACTGTCCCTCTGGTTCTCTCCCTTTTGCATATTTTTAGAAATCTTACATACCGTAGACTAGAATTCAAAGGCTGCTATAGGCATCTTTAAGGATTGTTTTTCCTTAAAAGTGTTTCTAAGGCAGAGCAACCTCAGGATTTTTCTCCATGGCACAGAATGCCTCCTTCCCTTGAGATGCAGTGCATTCCACAGTTATTTGTTTTTTTTTTTTTTTTTTTTTTTTTTTCTCCTCCACCCTCCCCTTCTTTTCTTTCTCAAATGCAGTTATCTGAAAAAATCCTTAGGAGAAAATGAGCACTACTTAGGCAGATGAGGACTATACAGAGACTTACAGAAAGAGAGTTGGAGCCAGATTTTTCCGGAGCCAAACTGCAGCCTGGAGCAGAACCTCACACTGTCGTTCCTTGTTATTTTTTCCTTTTCCTCTTCTCTAGTGTAATAGATAATAATACGGGGAGCAGCAGGGATAATATGGTCGTAGGTGGCTGCTGGATTTTCACACTGTTTCTTACCAGTATGTTCTGTGTAGGCAGAGCAGAGACCTGACATCAAGAACTGAAAGCTTTTTACAGCTGGAAACTTGCAGAGTGAAATCACTTCATGGGACATCTTTATTAGTGACTCTTACAAGCACAATCTTTCAAAGAGAACGGAAGAAGCCTTAGGCAGCTGTCCAGCAGTGTCAGTGGATGCTTTTCATTTTGTTCAGCAGGTGTGTTGCTAGCCTCCCATTTTTTTCCTGATTGGCTTCAACCTCCGGGATTTCAGAATAGTGTAGTTTGCATAGCACGTGTGCTGTTCTGACAGGAGAGGGATGTAGAACGCACGCAGCAGTTTTGAGGACCTGAAACCAAAAAGGAAGAAGAGATCGTCCTTGAAGCGCTCCTGAGCCAACATATATCCAAAATCACAGAAATGAGGTTTTGAATAAGATCTGGTTGGTGGGCAAGCGATGCAAGCAAGGACAATGGTACAGACATACAAAGCCAGTCCATCTTTCCCAAAGCTGTTTTTTGCCACTGTTACTAGCTTAAAAGCATGAACCTGCTCAGGTTTTCTAATACCATCTACTCCAGCAGGATTAAGGGGGAAGAAGCTTGAAAGCAGCTTAGCTCCTGAGTATCACAGCCCAAACAGAAAACAGTGTAGACTGCGGGCCTGCCAGAAGACTTGATACCATGCAGGCACACACAGCTCCCTTCTCTCAGGACACTCTATGAAGCTACAACAAGGCTGCAGGTAGCTTCTGACATCGGCTGTCAAGTTCTGTTCTATCTGTCTGGCCACCTCTTCATGGTGTCTGAAGTAGAGAAACCTTGGCCAGCTCCAGGACTTGAGAATTTTGCTCTTCTGCTGAGGGCGCTGAATTAAAGAGGGATCCGCTGTTCTAAGGTCTACAAGGCAATTTGCTGTGGGCCACCACTATTCACCCCTCAGCCTCCTGGTGCTGTGAGTTGGTGTTCCGCAGCATTTTGCTATAGCTATGCCAGCAGAGTACTCAAGCATGGAGGGCTTAATAGCTGTATCAAATTAGTACCCTTTGTACTTTGTCTGGCTGCTAATTGCTGAAGCTGTGGCGGCTGAGAATATTTTCAATGCATGCATTCTTCTACTCAGCAAATTAATAGTCAAGTCCAAGTTTAAATGTGAAGTGGAAAAATAAGACAGTTTCCTCCATCACCAACACTGAACCCTGCTAGAAGCTAAGAAATTTTGAGTGATTTCCGAGATCTGTGCTGGGGTGACAATCTTGCCTTCTCAGTACTGAAGCTTAGCTCTATGCCTTATCTCCTTGAGATCATCTCTCTCATACAGTATCTGGCTTGACAAGCACACTCTAACTTCACCAGCACAGAGGCTGGAAAAGCAGTAGCACTCCAATCTGTGTTTTGCAGCTTGCCAAGTGGTCAGTGGTACATACTGGTACAATGGTACACAGATTCAGCATGTACTTGCTGGTCACTAAGTCATGCAGCTATCCTCATAATACAGCCACAGGCTTCCAATTCAAGCAAGCCTCTTTCAGAAGAAAGATGAACTGTATTTTGTTTGCTTCCTGCAAGGCAGTAGTGGATATTCTAAGTCAGCTCAAATCCTCCCAGAGAAGCTTACTAGCTTACTCAGTATCATCACCCTGAGTTTGCATACAGCCTGAAACATAAACTTTGAGCAATGAAAGCTCTCCTCATGCTCTTAATCTTACTGGCAACTCCGCCCTTCTTAGCAGCAGCCAGAACGCCAGTGTTCACAGTTACATGCCTTTTATCATCAGTGGAATGGGAGGAGAAAAATACTCCTGGCAGAAAGGAGATCATGAAGGAGAAGAGAAGCAGGAATGACTGATAGGAGGAGGGGAGAGAAAAAAAAAAGAGAGAGAGAGAGAGAGAGAGAACGAACCGAGGGCGGAAAATGATGAGAGATGCAGAGCAGAAAGATAAGCTGCTCTTCCCACCAGTGGATGTCATGTGTGCTGCAAAGACACAAGGCTTATGACAAGTATTAACACAGTGAGTTGGTGTATAAAGGACACACAGTTCATCTACATTACTGTTCCCTGGGCAGAACTTCCCCCTGGAACAAGGAGTATACAATCCAGGAACAGAGAAATGTAAATCTCTTAGCCAGGGAAGATCCCAAAACTGAAGTTCAGCCTCCTTTTCAAGGTAACATGATACTATCGCTCAAGGTAACAGGTCCACAAGGAAGCCTAGGTTTGTACTGGGTGTTAGCTAGCCAGGCCTTTGGTGCCATAGCAAAGCAGCTCCTCATCGACAAGATCAGTTCCTTAGCCTAGGGAAAGTTTGGAAAAATGCCACAGTAACTAAAAGATATATATTAAAAAAAGGAAAAGTCACAGCTTGGGTCCAAGAAGGCAAATACCTCAAAATGGCATGAGAGCACCAGCAGTAAGCAGAGCTTTCATGTTTCTTAAGCAGAAGCCTTCTCACCACAGAGACGTGATCTGGACACCAACAAAACAATTATTCTCTCTCCTGTGAGTAACTACACAGTGACAAAGCCCTGCAGGCTTTGCTTCCAGTGACAGAATCTAAGCTGCTGGTGCCCCTACAGCCTGTGGAAGCCATGAGAGAGCATTAAATTCAGACAGGGATCTTTACCTCCAGCCACCTGGTTCCATCAGGCTCAGCAAACTCAAATAGCAAATGGCACACCGAAGAGCTTGCGACGACAGAAGACAGTGAATATATATAATGTTCTATTTGCATTTGCTTCTAAATTTGTACCCTGGAGACTGTGAGGAGCAGAGTTCCTATGCAGCACCTCAGCAGCAAGATCAAGGCCACAGGGGTTCCCAGCTGGGCAGCCAAGGGTCCAGCGCAATGCTGCTGAGGCACTGAAGCAGCAAGGGTCCTCCGATGGCAGCCTCTGGCACACAGCTGGGCAGCAGGCACATTCTGCCCAGTCCTTGCTGTGTCCCAGAGGTAGGTGGTCTCCCACAACCCCAAAGGGACTCCTAATTCTTTTCTGTGTTTTTGGTCTGCAGCCAGGGCAGTTCCCAGTCAGGACACAGCTGCACAGCACCATGCTAGTCCCAGCAGAGCTGCACCTGTTTGGTGTTGGGCATGTTTCTATAAATTATCTATTGAACTGCAGGAGGAGGCAACAGAATAACCCTGTTCTACCAACTCCAGTGGATGCTCTCCTAGAGGAGGAGAACTGCTAAGGGAAGGAGGTCAAGTCTCCGCTTCCAAACTCAAAAATGTACTCGGAATAGGAACAGCTAGATACATGGAGGGCGATGGCGGTGAGTAACTGTTACCGCCAATTCTATCTTGTAGGCTGAACTTCTCACCCCATTTGGCAGAATTCAGAAAGACACATGAGGAGGAGGAGGAAGAGAAAGGAAAGGTAGATGAGGAGGCAGGATGAAGCTGCATCTTCACCACAGGAGCAAGACCCAGTACCTTCTGGCTACTGGCATACATGGGAAGCCTGTGATGAAAGCTCTCCGAGAAGCCATTAACATTTGCACTTCCTCTAGGTGTTAAATTCTGTACCGGCTGGGCAGCTACCAAGTGATTTAACTACTTATAAAACGCAAGCAAGAAAATCATTTCTTTGATTTTCTTTGATTTCTTCGATTTCTTTGATTTGAGGAAAGCACCGCTAAAGGGAATGAGGCAGGCTCTTATCAAGCCAGGGTGATGATATACTAGCACAAGGTGACCGAATCATTAATCTTGCATTAAGAATATTTTTTATGATGGAAAACCCAAGGTTGAGAGTACAAGCATTTGGAGCAAGCAGACAGCTCAGCCTAAAGAGCTGGAAAATATGTGCTCCTCAGCAGGGAGCTGTAATATATTTCCCCTTTTCTGTGCCAGATTTGGAGCGCTCCGCCAATATAGAATTAAATGGACCTGGACAAAGCAGCTTCCTGAGGAGCATAATTAGCTGGTGGCTTGGAGTGCTCTCTAATTCAATTAGCAGCACCATTTATCAGAGCCAGCTGAGATTTACATTTGCACTTGCTGACGTCAATGTGAGACTCGCAGCGAGTCCCAGAAGCCTCTAGTTCAGCAGGAGTGAATTGAACTGCTAGGGTCATTTATTTTCAAAGAACAAGAGCTGGAGGGTTTTTTTTTATTTTAATTCTTTTTCCGGCCCCCTCCTAGTCCTTTTTTCCCCCCTCTAATGTTTCTTTCTATACATACCTGTGGGTTTTTTTTTTTTTTTTTTTTTTTAAAGAGCAGGAGGAGAGAGAAAGCTGCACTTTCATAGGGCTTTTGCACTTACTTCCTAAGTAGCAGAGGGCACTTTAAAATGACAGTGTGGAAGCAGGTGTGGGATTTCAGGCATGCGTCATTCTGCTGAGCTGGGAGGGAGGCAGCACATGCTCAGAAATGCAAACAGCCTGGACTGTTATATAGGAAGGTCCTGACACATCTTCCCTCACTCTACTCCCAGACCTATACATCTGACTCTGCAAAGAACTCTCCCCACACATTCACTAGCTCTGAGAATCTTTTTGACCTTACCAGTTTCCAGCACCTAACATGCTGCTCCATCTACAACTGTGGGTTACTGCTGCTCTTTCCTGGCTAAGACTTTCCCTCACGGCTCTGCCTCAGTGATCTCCCTAGTTGAGCACATGCCCTTTCTGTCCTTCACCAGCACCTTGCACTTCAGCCAGCCTACTGGCAAACAGCTGAAGACCTGCAGCGGGGAGAGCAGCACCGTGCTCTGAACTGGAGATTCTCACAGCAGGCATGGAAATCAGACACGCTGCTATGGCAACCTGGCCTCTTCCACCGGGGAAGGCACCGCACCTCCCTTCTGCTCCAGCTGTGCGGCGTTGATAAGAAACAGCACGGAGAATTTCCATGTAGCACAAGAACAGAAGAGAAGGAAGGAGGCTGCCAAGGCAGGCCGGGAAGGCCAAGGACCTGACTGCCTGACCTCCTCTCGAGACGTGCTCTGCAAACCTCTCCTATTGCAGTCTCCCACAATGCAAGAGCATCCTTTATTAAAGAGGACGCTGCAGCCAGGAAAGTCCCCTTCCTCCTCGCACCACTCCTAGATAATCTCTTTCTTTGGTTTAAGCGCTCAGTGGCTGCTTAGCCGCCCAGGACTTTGCCTTCTTCCCCAGCATTCTGCTCTTCCTGCTTGTCATTACCACACTCACCATATTCCAGAGGTTCAGGATCTCTCTGCAACACCCAGCTGCTCACAACAAGCTGCCTACTATTCCATGGTAAAATGTTAGCTTTGCTGCAAAAAGCTGGATCGTCACTTCTAGCAGCAGGAGCTACACACTCTCTTTCTTCACAAAGCCAGGCACAAAAGCACCAGATATCTACATCCCCACACCGAGCGTGTTACCCGGAATTTGGATCAAGCCTTCAGAGATGCTTAGCCACAAGGAAACACAGCTCAGGGTTCTAGCTGGAAGAGTTTAGGCCATCTAAACGCAACACGCAGTATCATGCGTCAAATCCAGATGACTGCCCAGGATTTCAGTGCCAAGCTTGGGAACAAGCTACTGTCCCCAGGTCAACCTAAGTACCTTGACAGCATTTTCCCTAGAAGTACAGGATTGCCCGCAATGCAAAGGCATCTCTGCCTCTGTGGTTCAGGAAGCAGAATTCCTGATGCTGGCCAAGACACAGAGGCTTGGCAATAAACAGAGGAGTTCCTGAATCCCATCCATTTCCCCCCATGAGAGGGGGAGAGGCAAATGAATTTCACAGAGCAAATCACAAAGGAAACAGCATTCAAGTATCTAAAGTAACGAGAGTGTGACAAGGACTCAGCCAAGTACTGAGCTCTGTCTTTGGCTCCAGCTTTAAATCCTTACACTGCTACCATGCAGCCCTGCAGAGTGGAGCGGGGTCAGGATTAAGGAGGAACACCTTACAGGAAACATCCCCAGGCAAGTTAGAAAGGAACAAAGGGAACCCCTGTCAATCATTGCACAGTAGAGGATTCACAACTCTCGTGCTCCTCCTGTGGCAAGGCCTACAGTTGCAGGCGTAGCTCTGGCAGCAAAAGGAGCAGACGCGCTGCCTTCGTGCTCCCTCACGCAGTCCTCTGCAAAACTGTTGCCCAGATGTTCCTATTGCCTCATTAAGGAGGCTCACCGGCCATTTCCTTCTCACTTCCTGAAGTTCGGCCTCTAACATAACAGCAAGTCTCTAGGCCAACACAGCTCATAAAAAAATCTTGCCCAGGAAACTCGTGTCGGCAATCTGGCCATAATGAAAGCAATCTCTGAGAAAAGCACGTTTTCATTCCTTCTGACTACTTTTTCCCTCCTCTAACTACTTTCAGCAATCCTCCTTTCGGTGCAACACAAACCTACTGCTAGGTCTAACGCAAAAAACAGGCCTCGGCGTCTGTGATACTGTTTTCCAGAGACTTTTCCGGATAGCCTCACTGTCCTGGCATGACAGTTAGGTGACCAGAGCTTTCAAGAAACAAATAACCATCTCTCTGCAGCTTGAGAAATCACTGTCCTTGCAAGGACGTGTTAATATCACTCCCGTTTTGATAATCCCAATTCCATTGCATCTTAGTCTGGAGGAAGACAATTTCACTCTAATTTACACTTCTCAAAAGTTCTCAAGCTTGGCAATAAGCAAGTTGTTCACTGGCGAACAGAACTAGTGAAGCCTGGACTGACAGTGGTCTCTTACACAGATTCTCTGATGCCTAATAACGGAAGGACCTTGCTGTCTCTTCACTCTCAAGCTGTCTCCCCAATCGCTACGCCAGTTTTCATAAAACTTGTAAGAGTCTACTCTCTTTGAGACTGACTTACATCTGCCTATTGAAATGAGAGAAACAAGATAGGAGATTCAAAAGTCTGTTGGGAAGACATGACAATGCTTTTTTTTTTTTTAAACAAAACAAGAGAAATATATTTCAGCAAGTGCACAGAGAAGACTTCTTTTAAATATAATCCTGTCTCCCCACTCTTCTCAGCTAGTTCATGCTTTAAAGTGACCTAGATAACAAACATTATAAGCATGACTGAGGTTGTTCTGTGGTCAGGATTTTCTGGAAGCATGTTTAGAAGCTGGCCCTTGACCAGAGGCCTCTGCTGCCAGTATACAGCCACTTTTGTAAGGGGACCATCAAGTGTAATTAGTTCACTGACATGCCTGCCTCCTCCCTTTCAAGTATGTAAAACATACCTGGAAGCATCTAGGAATGGCTTGTAGGCAATGGTGATCCACTCTTCTTTGTTGGAGGAATACCTTGGCTCCCTTGGGGCCTCAGCTGCTGTATCCAAGTCCACCAGATAATGGCATTTGGAAATGTCAATCTGCAGAAAGGAAAAGGTTCTTTGGGTTTATTTCTTATAGATTTGCAGTTATATATGCTAACAGACACCACCTGTGGTTAATGCATCCACAAAAAGGAGTTTACATTTCAAGCAACAGGTGAAAGGCTTTGTTGACAAAACCTGGCAAAACACTTTGATGTTTTTAAGTGAAAATTTTATGGGGAATGTAAAGTCACCGCTCTTCTGATCAATGGAGAGGAGTCCTAGGGTCCCTTTCTTAGCCTTTTACCGAGGACCTGTCAAGTCACAGAGGTGAATCGCAGTGGACAGAATCAATTCTTCTGGAGCCTTTCCTTGTGGATGGCTCTTCAACACTTCTGGAGATGCTGACTCCACAGCTCCCCACACCGAAGACTTCACTATCATTTGTGTTAGAAAGCTCTTCTGACGTCTAAACTGGCACAGATGTCCTGAGCTCTAGCAGGGCTGCAGCACTGCGGGCCTTCACGGCCTTGCCTGCAGCAGATGAACATCACATTGCACTCCTCAGACCATGTGGATTTGGTATCAGCACGGTCATGCCTTTATCAGCTGCCTATGACGCAAGTAACTGCTCTACCCAAACAGCAATGTTTGGCAACACTCTGCCAAAATATGAAAATGTATTCAAGGAAATGAATTGTGTGTGTGTGTGTGTGTGTGTGTGTGTGTGACCTCCCAGATAAACGAACTGCAGGCAGCACCCCCAAGAGACTTGCTTTATGCAACCTTCTCCTTCCTGCCGAGGAGAGAGCTCTTGGATATGGGCAGACCATACTATTCATTTATAAGCTGCTGTGTCCTTGCTGGCTAACAGCCCCCTCCCCTGTCCTTGCAGGTTCTCACACAGATGCGCACACAAGCTGGTGCGGACAAAATGCTGTGCCGAGATGTATGTGAACCGTCAGATGCAAAGCAGCCTGGAGCTCCTATCAGGATACATTTCCTTTTAATAATAACCATTAGTTATGAGATAAGGCCCATCCAAGATAGTTCAGTAAAAGGATATATTGTGCAGAAACTTCTGCATACAGGAAAAGAGGACTAGAGGAGAGCACAAGTTAGGAATAAAGACTGTCCTCCAGTTGAAAATCTGGTCATCTCCAAGTGACATAAAAACGTAAGTCTCTTAATGGTGCCTGGGTGGATGTTGGCCCAGTGACACAGAGCACGACAAGAGCTTGTACAGTCTACCACAAAAGAAGTTAAAATATGGTGATTGCTATGGTTCAAAACAGAAATGAAGGGAATGGGAAAAGAAGGGAAAATGAAGTGGTTAAAAAAAAACAAAAAACCTCTGAAGTCAGGAGTTTTTAACACTATTTCTGCTTTCAGGCCTAAACTACTGTTCCTGCTTGGATTTGTCTTCGCCCTTTCTCTGCTCTAGTAGTTTTCAACAGAAATACATTTCCCCGTGGTGGTACAAGTATGTTCTGTGTTGTTCTTCAGCACGATTAAGGAAGGAAGAATTGCAAAACAAAAAGGTTAAGTTACTCTTTTCCTCAGCACCCCATAGCAACATAAACACTGAGATTTACTCCTCAACTTTCAAGCAATGCTGTAATAAATACGTACTGAGAAACCAGGCTCATTTCAGCCATTAACAGGTTTTGAGCTGTCTACGGCTCAGACAATGCTTCTGAAACATTTGTTTTCCCTCTTTAAATGACCAACAGACTCATGCTGTTTGGATTTATTTGCGATATGGTCCTCTTTTGTGGGTTTTTTTTTTTTTTTTTTTTTTTAAACTTGCTTTGTTTGTTTGGGGTTTTTGGTTTTTTCTTGAACCTGGGTGTGCTTCCACTCCTTGAACTCACTGAATTCTAGACAAGCTCCTGCTTTCAAGGCATCATCATCAGTTCAAAACATAATGCTTGTTTTAAAATTCCTTTTAAAATTTACGTAAAGTAGCTAGCTTCTGTCTGTACTAAATAAACACATCTCGGGCCCTCTTTCTTGCGTCAGAAATAACAAAATTGTACAGTGACATTAAGAAAGAACCATGAAACAAAAGAGTGTTTGGTTCCATTAGTCACAGGCTGTGCACCAGCCAGCTGTCTTTGCTAAAAATATGCCACAGTTAAAAGATTTTGTAGATTAAACGCATTGCAGCAGACAGCTTCTCAGGTGGGTACACACCTCCCTCCCATTTCCAGTAACTACAGAATGATGCTCAAAATAAGAGAGCTTTAACCCAGACAGGGTATCTCTGCTTTTACTCATAGAGGTCCCACCTGTTACTATGCACTTCTTAGAGCAGATCACAGCTACTTTTTACACCATGTAAAGGACCGTAAGCCACATAAATGAGCACATGTCCACTGTCCTCAGGCAAGCTACATCCACTCACGCAAACCAGAAAGCTGGTGCAATACATGTGAGTGCTTCCTAAATACTGATGAATGTACCAAAGTTATCCTCCAAGGTGTTGAGAGAGAATGAAAAAAGGATTGCGCATTTCTTGGCAGTTCCTCTCATTCACCCCTCTAAGGCAGAAAAGGAAGGATGACTAAATATCTGATATTTAGTGCACCACTAAAATTTTAACTGCCAAGTAATTTCACTAGTAGTTAGCTGACAATACTTTAGAAAAAAAAATGTATGAGTGCTATTTTTGGTTAGGTAACACAAGATAACCAAGAATAGTAACAAATGAATAATACTGGTACACTATCTTTAACAGCTTTCCATTGAAATCACTACTGTAATTGCTTCAATAAGAAGTTCCGAATTAAGCTCCCTCTCTTCTTCTGCAAATATGAATAACTTAAAATACAAAAGAAAATACATAGGAAAATTTCAATCCCTGCTCAGTGCTAATCATTTCTGTGGGGGATTTCAAACTACTTATATGCATCACTTCCCTGTGTGCACAGTAATACATTATACTAAACTCAAAACTGCACAACTAGGAATTATTACTTTTTTTTTTGCTTGTTTTCTTTTTTTAACCTCTTTAATTGAAAAAGAGGGAGATGAAATGCAAACATAAGGCAGGCTCATATAAATGGGGAAATTTCCAAGTGCTACAAAAAATGATTTTTGTTCTGTAGTTGTAAAGTCCCCAAACAAATGATTGGGAGATCTTGTCCGTGATTCTAGGCACTATAGCAATATGCATGATGCAGCAAGGAAGGCAAACAGGAATGTTATCCTTACATAGCGAGACGGCTCTTCCCTGTTTTGGTCGTTCATGTCGGCGGGAACGACCCGCGTTGCCATTGGTCCCTTGGCAAATTGCTTCGGTAACTGGCCCCTGAATTCTGACAGGATGAACTGGAGCTGCCAACTACAGAGAAGAATGTTAGAAAGCAGAACAGGAAACTGCATGGAGCTGCTAGAATACTGCACGGAGAAAGCTAAAAAAATATAACCCAGGGCACTTCATTCTTGACAGTGGACATCCACGCCAGAAGAGCAAATTTTCAGTAGTTCTTGGACAACATAATCTGTTGACACCAGACCTCCGAATCCTGTGTTTTAGATACACTGGTGTTAACAGAGATGTGACGTCCAGTAGGTTTCTCACATCAATATTTATGGAAAGCGCCCAGCTTACGGAGCTCATCAAATCAAGCCTTACTTATCTGGCAAGAGAAAGCTGCTTGGAAATCTGTACCACTCCTTTCCCACACAGACATTAACCGGTCTCCCCTCTGGCACAGTGTGAATAGTTGGGTCAGTGGCAATTCTGTGGAATTCTGGATATAAGTCCAGAGGTCCGTGGTAGCCTATGGAAGATAAAAAGTTGTAAATAAGCCCAAAATAGATAAGATTTGTGCGGCTTATCTTGAAAGACTAGAAATAAATGTTCCTACATATTTTCCAGTTGATAACTTATTCAAAAAGTTAAATGGTCTATACTGAAAAATGGCTGGACTCCAAACCTTTCCACCTCTGCATTTTAGAGGTGCTGTTAGCAAGCACTTTTACTGATGTTCTCCAATCCTGACTGTCAACAGGTATTGTCCAATAAAAAATACTCCTGCATAACTTCATATAGGTGGGAAGGCTCACTGCACAGTCCTCATGCAAGAAACCACATAAGTACCATGCTTAATCCATCTCCATGGAGATCACATGCACTGAATTACAGATTTTACATGGGAAAAGGGCTTTTTCAAGCAAGATCTTATGTTTGCAAATTTAAGTATCTGCAGAGACACTGATCTGGGTACAGATTTTGACCAAATATAGTCTTCCTGGCTGAAACTGGAGAGCATTGGTGCTTTAACTGATAGCAATTATAGTAATATACATCATACATCTAATCACTATTTAAGAATGACCACCACGTTGGTACAGTCAAAGCAGCACAAGACCAATACCCCAAAAAGCACAAGACAATACCAACCTCTGAATAAGGCAACAGAGCGGGACAATGACAAGAGGCCAAAGAGAAAGACAGTCCCCAGAGCCAACCAGTTGGAGGAGACTGTGTAGTGTTCCAAGCGGTAACGCTGGAATATGAAGTGGTAACACTTCTGAGGAGAGGACAAAGAAA
>JAVCKT010027463.1:0-10117 GCA_032273925.1 Rhynchotus rufescens | reverse complement strand
CTTCTGCTCCTGCTCTGCCTTTGTGTAGGAGGGATTATCCACTTCCCGTCTTGTCAGTACACAACAAAATGCATTTCCTACACATATTCCTGCTCTTTATAGCTGGCCCAACAGTCCAAGGATGCCTGGCACTGTGGCAAGTTATTTACCCCGTGACAGGTCTGGGATGTTCATTTGCATTGGCACTGTAACATCACAACTACCAAAATTCCCAATTGTACGTGGGAGAACAAGTGAAAGTCACTAGCGGCAAGGAAATTCTCTCAGCCATTTATAATTTGATGCAATCCCAGACAAGTTCCTAAGGTGATCATGTTACAAAGCCATGACATTTGATCTTTTCTGCTAGGCTATTCAGAAGTTTTGCACCAAAGTCCAAGATTATTAGATTAGTTCATTCTGCAGGCCACTCAGGTAGGGAAATTCCAAATACTTTTGCATCACAGCATAGCATGAGCTAACAGTTTTCCAGACACATTCACTGGTCCATCTATATACAGATATATCTATATATATAGTACATATACAGAAGGACCATCTGTTTTCTCAGAAAGGCAGCAACATGCACACTCTTTAGTGTTCTGACTGCTGTGTGTTTTGCTTCCAGAGACTTAACACCTGCCCATGCAAAACAGTCTGAATATAAAAGTGCACTAGCTAGCAGATTAGAGGTAGATGATGATAAGTTACCCGCAGGACCCAGAGCTATGCAAACACTTCAGCCCGTGTAACAGCCACAGACATTCTGCAGACATTCCCAAGCTTTGGAACGCAATGTTACAGAAGCCACTTTTTCTCCCTAAAGGTTTGAGGCTCCTTGAAAATCACACATCCTACTGGAACTTACCTGAAGAGCAGAGAGTGCCACAGCACCACAAAGGCAGATGAGAGGATAGATAGGAAAGAGAAATCTCTCCTCTTTGTGGGGCTGACTGAAGAAAATCACGATCCAAATGTACATGGGAGCTAGTGTCAGCCAGTAAGGACGGCCCAGATTCTGAACTGAAAGAAAAATACATACACACACATACTCAGCAAAGTAGTAAGAGGTTTATCCTATTTTCCCCTCTTGCATCTAGCTTTCACTTACAAGTGATTGTTTAGCCACTGATGTTTCCATAGCCTTCACTACTTCATTACCATTACAAAAATAACAGTATGTGAAAGGTCTCTCAGGTACCTTCTGCCCAACGCAGAAAATAACTGATTCAAAAATAACAACAATTACCCTGAATTTTAGTCACGCTGAGAAGAGTTGCACAGTGCCTGACAATTTTCATTCCCTTCTCTGCCCCCCTCACTACTGCCAACAGCAGGGTTAAACAATTTAGCCAAAGGCATTTCACAGACAATAAGAACAAAGCACCCAGCAGAACGGCTCCTGCCGTTAAGTATAAAAACACTAAGTGAACAGCAAGAAGTCTTGCATTGGCACAGTCTCCTACTGGGCTTTTACTGCTTTCTGACAGTAAGTCAGTCATTCTCAGGAAACAGATATAAGCAAACACCCATTAGCATATGTTTTTAGCAAGGTTTATGACGTTATTGCTTCTTGTATCCAGCAAATAGCAGAGAACAGATCCACAACTGGACTGATGAATCTGGAGGCTGCTGCTGGTACCATTTAACATCTGCCATAAATCTTCCTCAAGAAAAATGGCAGAGAAGAACTGCTGCTGAACGCTCATTTCTCACAGTCACCTTTCACTCACCATGAAATTTCTGGAGCAGACACTCCATGAGACAAGTCAATGGCAGGACCAGTAGAGCCAAAATAAATGCCACATTGAAATTCAAAAAGCCGTTGATGAAATAGAAGGACCATGGTTCAGTACCTAAAGCACAGGAAACAAATCAGAGGAAGAAAGCATAGGAAACTGTCTAACAGGGACAATGGAACTGGCCAGTAGTCTTACACAGCACCAGAACATCTTGAATTAGGTCTACCCTAGAAACTTTTCTCCCTTTTCACAAGTGATTTATCTCCTTTTTCAGTGGGTCATAATGGCTGTTAAATCTTTTGCTTGTGATTCACAGGTTACTAGTGGCATAAGCCTTGGCCAACAGAAAGCTGTAACACAAAACTCATCTTGGCCTTACGGAAGCCTACGCAGCAACAAAGCAGACGCTCAAGTGGACCAAGTCAGGAAATTTTATCCATAAGTCATTCTTGCTAACCTAGAAGAACGCCACGTTAAGAGGTCATTATTACCCTGGAGCACTGATGTTATACTCCATGCTGTCAGAACTAGAAAATGTACTAAAACCAAACAACAACAAGAGCTCCTGCTCATACTTCAACTAAGACACTGCCACTAAAGTGCATCCCGATGCCAGTTTTGAAACCTTCCCAGAATGGACACTACTTAAAAATTCCCTGCTTCATTTTTTTCCTGCTGTGTTGCTTTAAACAGCAGCAATTACACTCCACTGCCTAGCACACACAGACAGGTGTTGGTTGCAAGTTGGAAGGATGCAAATTGACAGCAATTCTAGTCTAACTGTCATTCATTTGGACTCTCATCTCAAACCGCTTAAAACCCTGAACAATGAGCAATGCCAGTTCCTCTCTGCACATTTGCCACTTTCTCAGTGTGATTAGTTCAATCAGTCGATAAATGACACGCGGGGGCTTTAATCATTGCACTGTTGTGACATATGTCACATGCCACAGCAATTTCCTGCAATCAGAGCCACTTAAAAAGGGTCCATGTTGAAATTAATCAGACAACTGAAAAGCATCAGGGAAAACCCAACACCTCTGCAGCCCCTACAACTAAATATAATTACAAGTGGAACTAGTAACGTCAGAAACATGCAACTGGAGTTCCCGAGACGCAGCGCAAGCAACCAAAAGTCTTTTAGGAGATGTTTATCTATTAACACTGAAAATGAAGAAGAGTTACAGGGTCCTGAACTGTGTAGCTGTTTGCTTACTCTCAGAATGAAAGCTAATACAATCACTTTCTCACACACGATGCCAGAAACAGATAAAGGTCTTCGTAAACTGACATAAATTAGCAGTTAGTTATACAAATTCATTAGTCACAGGGCTTAACGAGTCATCATGCTGTAGCTCGACCACAGCGAGGGCGAGAGCAACTCAGGACAAAACACAGATGCTGTAAAACAGGCTCAAGCTAAGGTGCCCTGTCTAATACTTCTTACAGGTTAAAAGCCTGCATACACACCAAAGCTGCAGCTCAGTTGTTAAGTAGTAATTAAGCCACAATAATCTGATCATGAGTCACGGTCCTCACTCTAAACAAGCTGGATGCAGGCCTAGTATAATCAACAGCCTGCTTTCTGCATTTGATTTATTTTCTCTTTGCTTCAAGACCAAGATTCAACAGAGCAAGAAAGTGTCATATAAAAAGCTCCAATTGCAGTACTCTCAGTTAAGGCCAAGCATGAGCTCAACAAAGCTTCATGAAATGCCACAGCATTGTAAATCACAGGCAAATCTCTCATTACAGGAAGTAGGACAAAAGCTGTGCCACCAATTGCATGTTCTTAGCATGTACACACACAGAAACACCACAAAACCGCAGAATCAGGCTTAGGGATGTACGCTTAGAAGCTACTTTCTCTTGACTATAGAAACCTAATAACCACAAGGGGAAATATTTTTTGCACAGATGGTGTTTATCCAAGAGAAGTATACTGCTAAAGCAGATACTAAAAAAAAAAAAAAATAAACCAAAACCCCACAACTCCAGCCTTGCCTCTAGGATTGCAGCCTAAGGCCAAGAAAAGATACTGTGGTGATTACAGTGAAGATACAGGTTGATGACTGCAACCTTCAGCAGCTTCAGCTCCCATCATATCAAAGTCAGGAAATCCCTGTTCCAAAGCCAAAAGGAATTTACGAGCTTTTCATCTCCCCAGTAGTGTTACTTCTCCTTATTCATAAGTGCTTCAAACCTCTTCAAACACACAGTGTTGTCCTGACCACACTGCATTAAAGAGCAGTTTCAGGCAGGCTCTTTTACCAGCCCAGGGACGTTATACAAATGTCACTATGAATAAAACACTTCAGAATACATTGGTCCCTGGAGGGCGCTGGAAACAATTCATGCATCAGTGTGCAAAAAAGGTCATGGAAGAGCCCATGCCAAAGCCCATGAGAGACAAAGCCCGGAGTTTCCATTACAGTGATTCACAGCAAGAGGCTTCAGTGCCTTCCTGCAGAGATGAAGAACCACAGCACGGCAGCCATCGCTGCTGTGCCACAGCACAGTGAACATATCACCACTCAGCACCACCCAAAACAGGCTGCAAGGGAGTTTCCAAATACAGTCTGCAGAACACTGCTGCTGAAAGCCTCCATCACTGATAGCTGCTGAATCCCTCCCAGAAAGCCTTGCTAGAGCTGAAACAGACTGCAAAGATGCTGGATAGCCTGTGCCCTAAGACAATCTCAAGTCTCCTCCAGCAAAAATCCCTCTCGAGCTCTACTAGATACACAATGAACTCTTCCTCTTTGACTCGAGCACTACAGGATTGAGCAACTTCGTGAAGTGGTAGCTCCTGAACAAAGACTGCAGTTTCACCAGCAGGATTCAGACCCGAGATGTGGGTCACCTAGTATCCAGGAAGGCTAGCACCAGGAAATTGCATGATAGACAGATGATTTGCTTGCAGATTAGGTATCATCCGGGCCTCCAACATTAAGAGATTATCCTAAACCCTAAAGTATGAGGTTTAACATCCATTCTGAATTTGACATTACTATTGACAATGACAACTCTGAGTGCCCTTGCTACCAGAAATATTTCTAACTCCTTTTTAAATTCCATTGAGGCTATCAGCTTAGTTATTTCCCATGGCGCTTACTCCTGCGTCTGGCTATATGCCTGAAATGATGTTGTCTGCATCAATTTGGAATTTTTGCTAACAAAAAACACATATGGAATAAAACATTAATCCTATCTTTGCTACTGACTCACTTTGCAAGCTTAGGCAAGCTGCTTCTTTCACTCTGTGTTCAGCTCTGGAAAAAAAGAGATAACTTTTATACTGCTTAAGCCAAAAAAAGGAAGACATGCTTAAGTACTATGAAGGGCTTATACAGCAAGGTGGAAACAGGAACCTAAATATTGCTTTTTCTGGACTCTGATGCTTGTCATTGTCAACAGGGCTTTTTTTTTTTTTTTTTTCCCTCCATTCTGTTGGACAACAGAAACAAGGAGATCAAATGTAGCCTATGCGAGTCAAACTTGACTTAGATCCGTTAAGATCGACAGAGAAGCATGTGGAATGAGTTAATCTTTCTTCCTGCTCTAGAATCTCAACAATGCCTTTATGATAACCTTGGATGCTACTTGCCAGCAAAGTCCAGACCACATACTGTCAAATAATCAAGACCATTCCCAAAGCACAGTGTGGAACTAGGGAGTCTGCAGAGACCTATGTGACCCAAAATAACGACAGGTCCTGCACTGCTACATGCTGTCCCAAAGCTCTGCACCCTCACCTAGGAGTACAAGAACAGCCAAGAACAGGATTAAAACTGACACATACACACATGCACATCCGCATGTAGATGTGTCTCTTTGCTCTTGGCAGTTGATCCAAGCGTACACTAGCATTTTTTAAATATATGGCGAGTCACTCAGTTCTTTATTGTGAATAACCACTCTGAAACATCCTGAAAGCACCATGTAAATGTGACGACACACGGTGTCAAACTCAAACTGCATTAAACAATTTCATTTGTGCCTGTGGCATTCATGTTGCTACCAGACAGCTCTCTGTTGTGATGCTGGGTTGAGGCATCTCATGACAATATACAGAACTTCAAAACTAAAAGCAGCTTAATTTAAAGCACTTGAAATCCAGTGGGCAATGTAACAGCGTTCCATGGATTCTCAACTCGAGAGAGACATCTCGTGGCAAAGAGCTAAAACTGACACTTTGGGGAGGTAGCAAGCTGTTCTTTTGCGTAAGTGCAAAAAAGGATGAGCAAACAGTAGCTGGTGGGTCACTGCCTACCTGGTATTGCCCCTGACAATAGCAAGAAAACCACCGTTTGCCTTCCTGCTGTGTTATCTTAAACTCACCATAGAGATCAGGTCCGTGAGAGGTGAAGACATTGTATAAGACAATGTTGAGAGGTGCAACTACCAACTTCCCATAGTAATAGCTGTCCACAATTACCAAGGGCACCTGCAAGAAAGATTCTATAGTGTATGGAGTGTCACAAGCTCTCAGCTGTACAGACCAAAAGCTTTATGCGATTTTGTTTATAGACTCCCTCTTCCACTCATTGCAAGCCAAATCTATCTTTCTTGCTATATTATAGAGACTTACCAGAAACATGATCAACGATACCACACACCAATTTAGGAAGCTTTTCCACCTCTGCTTCATGATTAGCAAGTCAAAGGCAATAGGAAGTCTGAAAGAGAGAGCAGGTATCAAATGGAGACTGTATCTTGCCCCACCACCAGGTTTTCTATCTCTTTGAAGCAAGGGAGGCAGTAACTTGGGGAGAATCGTCACTGCACTGGGGTCTACTTACTTCACTTACTAGTTTCACTTACTTCAGCTCAGGAAATCCTCCCAAACCTAAGTAGCCCAAAAGCAAAGAAATAAGGCTGTGGTTCCTCCACCCCTGTAGCACCTACATTCCCACCAGCCAAAAAACAAATATTTGAGAAAGAACGAAACTCCTGAACATTCCTCTCTTACCCAAGGGCTGCACTGAAGGGCCAGGCCACAAGGGCTCCTGCGGCCACCCCCAACACAGCTACAGAGGTCTTATCCATATACCAGCCAGTCATAGCAATCATGGTGGTGTACATGCAGAAACTACTTGGCAGAAAAGCTGCAACACAAAGAAAGAAAGGAGTTAACACATCTTCTCCACAGTCAGAGAACTGCATGAGGTCAAGGTGAGGCTGAAACCTCTCACGACGTATCCACTGAAGCTGGGATGTTTCACTGCAAGCTCTTAAAACTCTTAAGCCCTGGAAACTCATAGCTAAGTTTATAAGACTTTTAGCAGTTTACTTAGCAGAAAGGCGCACACACACATAGAAGAGACAGGACACAAAGGCAGATGACAACGGAGGGAAAAAAAAAAAAAGGGCTTTCCCTCTTTTAGATTAAACAGTGTTTAAAGGCAGCTGGTCAATAACCCGTTTGAAAGGCTTGGCTCCACTGTACCCACACAAAAAGCTGTAGTAAAAATAAATACGCCTGGAAGAGGAAAGATTTTTTTAAAAAAGGCATGCAGGAAACATTATCTGAATCAACAGTTATTCTGTCTCCACACCTGCCACAAGAAATACCTGCAATGCAGTACACCAAGCCATCTAGTACAGTGTACTGGATGCTAGAGAGAGATTGTGCTGTGGATTTTCTTCTCTCTGGACCTGTGTTTAGTTCTGCTGGACAAAGTCATTATTACTTAGGTTCACTGATGAAGAGACTTACCTGCAGACGAGCAGAACATCCCAGTGCTGAGGACTAAGAACGCCAACATCAGCCGACTCACATGTAGTCCAAATTTCTTGCACACAGCCCTAAGGAAGTAAGGGAGAATTAGAGACCACAGAAATATCCTCAATACAGAAAAGTACAGTACCCAAAGTATGCAGAGTCTCGAGCAATTCCTGGAACATCCCCAAAGCTTTAAGCTGGATGACCTCCATTCCTCAGTCTAAAAGGCAAACTGAAAACTAGCAGGGTCACCACTGGCCTGGGTTTCAGATAGTAATGGCAGGCAAAAATAAAGAGGCATCCAGCAAAAATACCTATCTAGTTTAAATAAGACAACTGCGTGTACAGATTACTACATTTAATGGATGTACACCCCATTGGCAGATACACCACAGAGAGAAACCATAAACGCATCCCATCAAAAATCACTGTGATAAACATACACAGAACCAGTTTCCTTCCAGCAGAGCTCTGTTTACAAGACATTCACCCTACGTGCTGGTATCAGTGAGAAGAAGTGCAGCCAAGGCAAAACACTGCAGTGGAGGCGTGTGCATTTTGTCCTAGCAGTGGAACTCCAAACAATATTAAGTTGTCTTAAAAGACATATATCTTCGTTTAAAAGACATATATCTTTACGTTTCATTGGAAAGCAACCCAGTCTAGCAGACATCTTCACATGTGGGCTTTAGAATGTTTTCTGTGGCAAGAATTGACTGTGTTATTCATATTGCTTGAAAACACAGCAGACATCTTCCCATACTCACTTATAGAAGTAGAGTTCACAAACACAGCTCAGGAAGGCCAGGAAGCATCGCAGGAAATAGAAGATAAGAACCTAGAAGAGGTATCCAAGTCAGAACAGAGTTTGCAGTGAAGCCAATACACCTGGTGGTATCAAACAGGTCCCAAGAACAAAAGGTCTGGATCAGGTGGAGCAAATTTAGCAGCAGCGACTGAGCCTCTTCTTGTAGACAGAGACTGCTCACCAAAGGATGGCAAGAGCTCCCAGCAGCTCAAGGCCTAGCCCTCTAATCCTGAAGTCGTTTACAGCAAATAAACTGAACATGGTGCACTGAACTGACCGGTGCTATCTTCCTATTCTGGAAGACTGTAAAGAAGAGTATTTGCAAAAGCAAATTCAGTTCAGGTATCCAAATAATACCACAGATGCCTCGGGATTCTGTTGTAGAAAAACATTCAAAGCATGCATGACAAAAGCTACCCAAAGCAGAATGTATTTTCAGCAATTTTTTTTAACACTCATAATCATTGATAACAGAGAAAGCAATATTTTAACCCATACTAAAAGCCTATTAGTTTCTTACAAGAGAAGCCTTAATATGTCTTATTCACCTTATTAGTTTGTAGAACTCTAGCGTGGAACAAGGCTGGTAAGGCATGAAGCCACAAGTAACCATAGGAGCGGATGGCATAGGCTGGAGAGTATTCCCATGTCTGGAACCCCTTCCCATAAATGAGGTAGTGTGTCTACAGAGATGATTAAAAAGCAAACAAACATGGGTCAAATCAAGTCCGCAGTTTCACACTTACAGTATTAAACTCTTGAATAAGAAGATTTTTCTTTGAAAAGCACAGATTAGAAGCAGGTTTTAGAAAAAAATGCCTTTGTTTGAGCTGATTACAAACTCTCAGACAGCTCCAAGGAGAAGGTGCCACTTACCGGTTCCCAGTAGTTAAAAGTCTCATCACAATCTGAGATGTTGCTTAAGAGAGCAGCACAGAACCTGGCTGAGATGAGACACTTGAAAGCTGTAGATCCTTCAGGGGCCCAGACTTGTCCTGTTTTGTTCCCAGATGGCCTAGTACAAAAGACATATATAAACATACACTAGGAAATCTCAGTAACAGGATTAATAGTAACGAGGTGTTCCTAAGCAAAGAACCAGCCAGGAAGAGCCTTTATAGTTCCCCGAGTAGCCAAGAAACAGTCCTTTTCCATCAGAAAATATTGCCTTGGCCAACCATTTGGAATTGTTCCCTTGCTGCTCTAAGCAAGCTGAGATCTTGCTGCTCTAAGCATGTTTGCACCTCCTTAATTCCCACCATGATGCAAAGCTCATGGAGAGCATGCAGTGAGTACAGATGGCACTTTTATTTGCCGCTCTTTCACAGCCCCATCCCTGCATCGTTGCACCACACCATAGAGCAGCAAGGCTCCCGCACCCCACTCCACCCCTGAACGCCAACCCCACCTGAGTTCATCCATCTACCCTGGACCAGAGGCGGCAAGGCAAGCACTGCCTGCTGTGGTGCTATGCGGAGCAAAAGCTGCTTTGGACACGCCAAGGAAACCCTCTTGCACTGAGTCTGCCAAGCTGCAGGATGCCCACTCGCTATGGGGGCCATGCGCCACGCACAGAACCCCAGCCCTTGGTAAAAACCGCCCAAAGTAGCGCTCCTTCTGCGCACGTCCCGCCCCGGGAGACGAGTGCGATCACCCTGGCGCACTGCGGCTGCAGACCCCCTAGGCGTCGGTTTCTGCCCGCGCGCGGCGCTGCCCGACCACCTGGAGACCGTTACTCGGCGCGCGCGGCGGCCGCTGACCCCGCGCAGCCGTTGCTGACCCCTGGGAGGCGGTTATCCTCCTCCTCCTGCCCCCCCCCCCCCGCCTGCCGCCGCGTGACGCCTGCGCACAGCCCGCGGAGCC
>JAVCKT010027461.1:0-22179 GCA_032273925.1 Rhynchotus rufescens | reverse complement strand
CGTTGGGCAGCGCTTAGTAATTCATATGTGAATTCTAGTTGTGAGGTATCTCTAGTTTTGTAGTAGAAAACATGTATTACTCTCTAAAAATCAAAGTTCATTGATAATATTCTATCCGTGGATGGATTCATGCTCAGTGTTTTATTTTTTGATGTCTGTTCTGACGAGCTGATTGGAACTTACATGGGGTAAATATTTTATAGAAAACTTTATAGAGGGATGAATGTGCAGGCTTCTTGACATCATTCTGTACATCAGTAGCACAGAGGAGTATTTGAAGGACACTGAATTAAAACAAAAACTGCTGCCTGTGTCTGTGATCATGCTCCAAGATCATACCCTTCTTAAATTAGGGTTAACTGTGAATTGTTAGCTAGCTTTCTGTGTTGATTTTTACTTTATATATTTGAAAACTGGCTTTTCATTCAATCATCTACCCATTCCGGAGTTTATATCTTGAGGTTTCCCATGGCAACAGATATTTCTGTGGCTGAGCAAGTATCTCTATCCTGCTTTAGGTGTTAGCAATGTCAGCCCGTTCTAAGGTACGAATAAGCGACCTCACACAAAAGGCTGATAAAATAAGTTTTGTAATGAATTCTTTCTCAGCTCCTTCATTGTTTTATTTCAAGGAAGGGATATTTATTTTTTTTTACTTAATCTGTAGATTAAATTGTGTAGGATTTCTTGGCAGTATATTGCATTAAACACAGTCGTTGATGAACAGATTTTATTGTAAGTGAAATACCTTTTTATCTCCAGTAAATTCCCATCTTGTAACTCAAATTATGCTTGATAATACTGTTCTGGTGCAAATGTTGAGGGGTTTTATTGTTTGTTTATTTGTTTTCCCAATGATTACAAAAAAATAGAGTGCTTGCTGCTTAGAAAGATTGGAAGAAAGATTTCGTCCATGAGAGCAGAGGAAGATGTTGGCAAAAGATGTCCTAGTGATTAATTCATCTTTACTTTTTTTCTGGTGGATTTCATTGTGTTTTAAAAACCCTCTCCGAGTAAGATGAGTTTCAAGTTACTCCTTTGCTACTAGGGGAATTCAAAGCAGTGAATACTAAACCCAAATCTGCCCATTTAATAATTAGTAAGTAGTCAGAATTGGGGACTGCAAGAAATCAACCAAACAACCAAAACACTACCAAATATAGCCCTTCATTTTGATGTATTTTTTTTTTTTTTTTAAATACTTACTTGCCTATTTGCACTCTGAAAGGCCAGGTTGTTATGGATGTGCTGTGGACAACAAAAAGAGCAGCTCCTCGGGAGCACATTCACTGCAGATGACCTGATCTTCCGAGCTGTTGTGTCTTCAAAAAGCCAAAGAGGAGAAAGTATTTTTACATGCATTCAAAGAAATGAAAGATAGTTAAAAAGTTAAAGTTTTGAAGTTAACTTTTTATTTCTAGTGGAAAAATAATAGTAGCTCTAATGAAGTTCCAGAACCATCTAATGATGAAATCTTCAGCAAGAACTGTGGATGGCAGCGCTTGACTCAGGTTTGCAAATTGAGAACAGCCAATTTTCAGCACAGTTTGCAGCCCTGGATATTGCAAGGGCTTGATAACTTGACCATCCAGTCATTTGATTTCATGCCTATTTGTAATTTCTGCTGCAATCATCAAATCATCATAAATATATTGATGAATATCACATTTTTTAGCAAAGCTTCATTCCAAAAATTTATTCCTTATTTTTGTGTTTTGCCTTTGTTTTGTTGCTTGTAATGTAGAGATTGGAAATCAATGAGCTTGACTATGCCTGTTTAAGCACCAGGCTATTTTCCCAATTTTCAAATGAATGTGCTGTAGGTCTGTGATAAGTAACATCAAAGTGCATTTGTTAATTTATTACTTTCTATGGGGTTTAATTTTTCTGTTTTTGTTTTCTCTACAGCTACATTCCTTAAACCCGGTTACCTTTAAATTTTGATACATGGTAAGGAAGAAACATTTAATTTGAGTAAATTGTCTAGTTGTTAGGGAAGAGGAGTATAGTTTAAATAGTTGACAGTATTTTAATTTAGCCTTTTTTGAGAAAAAAAAATCTATATTTTGTTTCTTTTACCAATACTAGTAAATTATAAAAAATGAAAGAAGAACTTTAGACAACCTGTCATAAAGGATACTTAGATTAAATATATTCCAAATAGTATGGTAAATGAAAAGTTATTTTGGTTTGTTTGTTTTTTAGATCTTGGTAGAGTGTCACATCTTGTATGATTCACACTTTTAATCTGTTACAAATTTCCTTTTAAAGCAGGAAAGGTTCACTTGAATTTCAAATGTTTCAAAAAAAAATTAATGATTCACTCTGTTGAGAAAAGACGAACAAATTTAACTTACATCTACAGTGACAACTGTCTTGGGTTATTTTGCTGTGAGAAGTTCATATAATAGTTCTTGAAAGTGCAGCAAAGATATTTTAAAAAATTTGTTTCGTTCAACTTTGGAATCATTTCTCTGTTTCCGTTGGTATTTGACAGAGTAACAATATATGCTGCTGCTGTTTCAGATCCTGTCTTCTTTGGGAACTCTGTTTTATCTCTTTCAATGGCACTAGGACAGAGGGAGTAGGGTGGAGTGGTATTGTAGAACTGGATCCACCTTGCTAAAATTTTTAATTCCTTCCTGCAAAACCGGACTTACAGGTAGAAATTGGTTTTAAAGGTATTTAGATGGTAAAAATGATTTTTAATAACATAAACATGGTAGAATTTTCATTACCTAGAGGACAGATGATTAGTAATTTAAGGAGGATTTAAAGAATGTCCACAGTTTCAGGATTAAAGGTTACTGGATTCCTTTTATGCAAAGGGATTTGAGTTTTTTTTGGAATTTACTTGTTTCTAGAATTGAAGATGAGACCTTTTATTACAGCTGTTGAAGTATACCACTAGTGTTGCATGAATTTTGTTCTTGTGTTTCTATCATAAGTTACAAGCCTAAATATAAAAGTACCAAACAATGTGGGAAGTTGGATTTTTTTTTCCTTCATTTTGCTAATATTTTCTGTTTCCGTGTATTACCAGACACTTCAGCAATGCATATTAGGCAAGTCCAACTATTTACGGAAAGTGTAATTTACCACTTGCATTATTTGTGTACACACTTGTACACACCTTTCTTCACCTCTTAACTACAGTGCACCACTTTATCAAGCAGCAGCAAGCTTTACAGTGTTTTCCAGCAGACATTTTAGTGTTACCATAAAAACTGCTTCCCCTTGCACCTATAAAAGTCATAATTTGCCGCAAGCTCAGTGGAGCTATTTATAATATTATTTTAAGTTTACCCTTTATCATGAGCCCAATGGGCAGATTTACGCTAGAAAATGAGATTGCGGGTTGAATGGGAATAGGCTCTTTGGGTTTGACTTATTTGTTGAGTTTGCTATAGGGGCAGGAGCTCTCGCTTGCACCTGCTTCCACCCGGTATTTCCACCTGCTACTCTGTTTCAAAAGCTTTTTTGTTTTAAGTTCATTAGTCAGTCAACAAAATAGCTCTTTTAAGAAGAAAAGGAGGTACAGTAATTAACAATTATAATGAGTAACTTAATCCTGTGTGGCTTTCTTTATAAAAAGCTCTGTGATAATTCATGAAAGAAATATTCATGAGGAACGCTCTTTGAGGTTGCTCAGAAATGCAGATCTACAAAAAGCTCAGGCATGGGTGCCTTACCTTGGCATTCATTTGGGAGTAAACAATTTTATCTGACAGAGCAACAGGAAATACAAACTGAGCTGTTCTGTTAGAGCTGGCAAGCTAAAATTCAGTTTGTGCATTAGTTCTTTATAGCTTAAGCTTCACATTTAAATATCAAATATGTAGACTTTTTATTTACAGATTAGCTTTGCATTTATTGTCTGCTTTCCATGATATGTGGACATCTGGTTTAGCTAATCTTGGGAGAATGTAATCTCAAGTAGGGTTTTATTTCTTTTATTTATAGAATTTGCTGTATTTCCTCTATTTTAACAAGAGACCTGTTATGAAGCTTCATTTTCCCTGGATCTCAAAGTTATATTTTAAGACCTATCCTTGTACCCTAGTTATATTGTACCTATCATAGTATCATATTCTCTGTTGTGAATGAGTATACCAACTTTGATTTTTTGCATTGACGCCTAGGAAATAATTTCTTTCAAAAAAGTCATGATTCAGTTGCATTCAAAAATTACAGCTCTGTTTTCAGAATAAGCTCTGAATAAATTTGAGAGCTTAAACCCCAGTTCTGAGAACGTACCACAAGTTGTGTCCCTGGTGCACTTTGTTTGTAATAATGTTATTTTGGAAGTGAAAGACTTAAAGGAGATCCTGCAGGATCTGCTCTCACCGCTGCCATGAGCTCTCAAGGATGGGGAAATGGTGGCTTCCTTTCTGCATGTTCTGTATGGATCATATTTGAAAAAAGTGTATGAAAATTATTAACTTCTTTTCGTTAGAGTAACTTAAGGCCTATCTGGATGATGTGACAACTGAAAATAGCTTTATAGCAATTTCAGTCTGACTCTGTTGTCTGGTTATGTGCTCTAATAGCCAAGTTCTTGAGTCCCAGTTGTTTTTAGATGTAACAACATCCTTGTCTGCCATCTGAGGATGCTCTTTGTTCACTCCTTTCACTATAACGTCCCACTGCTAAATGAGCTCATCTCCTCTGGAGCCTGAAATGGGTTTCTGAAAATATTTGCATTGAAAACTGATTAATCTTTGCATTTGAAATAGTATATAATTTACTGAACAAGATATTTACTTACTTGCAGCCTCCACATGATCACTGTGGGAAATGGAAAGGGGAGTTAGTGTCATTATCTTCTTCTGTCATTGTATAGGATGCTCCTTCCCTTAGATATGGGGAGGTCCAGGACAGACCTGTTCTGCACTGAGGGGCTCTAGTGTGATGCTGGGCTAGGCTGGGCTTGTGCTGCTGCCTGGAGCTGGGGCAGAGGCTCCTCTCTGCCCACGCTGTCCTCTCTGCCAGGCGTTAGAGCTGCTTGGGACCAGAGGCTGCAAAGCAGGGCTTTGTGCAAGGGCAGGTGTCGGGCTCGGTGAGCAGCCGCTCCTGCAGCTGGGGGCTGTTTGTCATTATAACGAGTTGGCTTCAAACCATCCCCTCTCCGAACGCCCCTCATGCTCGCGGCCACGAGCAGCCACACTGCAGCCACGGGCTGATTTATGGGTTGCTGTCTTCTTGACCAGCATGCTGAAACTGCTGGATCTGGAGGGAAGATGGGAAAGGGGGAGAAACCTGTAACATATTCTGTGAATGGTACGCAGATTTTGTCAGCTTTTGGCCAAAAGCTGGCACCGCTTTTGAGACTGTTTGCAATTGTTCCAGCTTAATGAGTTGGTGCTGAAGGTGATGGTTGTTTTTCTGACAGGTATGCATGCAAATGTACATAATGAAATGTAAGGACTCATGCATTTATAAGAGAATTAATTTTATAAATTAGTACTTAAGTAATACCTCTCATTCCAGCTCATGTGACAATAAGTTTCTTCTAAATGCAACCTATGCTTTTTAAAGTCAAAGAAAATTGACATATAAATAGGAACATCTGTTAGGGATTTTCTTTTCAAATGAGGCACTTGCTAGTCCTTTCCTCAGTTGTTTCCTTAGCTGAATTTTCACTAGTGACATTCCCGAGAGAGAAAGCTGTTGCATGAAGAGCATTAACACCTAGTTTTAAAGGAATGAATAACAAGGATGACACTGCTAGTCTGAGTTTTGCTGGGAAGTGTTAGCAAAACTGCTGCAAGCAGCATAATTGAAAGCTGTAGAGTAGGGATATCGCAGCCCTCTTCAAACTCTGCTGTGGCAAAGCTGATAAATATGAAAGTAGATGCCCCCTCCCTGGAAAGTCTTGATTGGTTTTAGTTGTCGTTAGGTTTGGCTTACGGCACTAGTGGTTTGCCAGAGAGCAATAGAGCTGGTCTTCACGTGTAGGATTAGCCAACTGGGTGTCACAGATGTGTTACAGCTGTGTAATACGCCAGAAGATGCTTAAATTGGAAATGTAAAATGTCACAAAAAACACAGTCCATAAAAAAAGAAAATAAGCGGATTCAGTGTCTGGAAAAGGTGATTGACTTGACAGATTTTTTTTTTTTTTCCTCAAATTTTTTGAGAAGACTTTACTCCTTGTAGGGGATGATAAATGTTGAGATACCAAATTTCGCCAAGTGGAGATAGTTCTGTCACATCCAAGAGCATGAGTTATTTAACACAGTGCTTCAGATGAGGTCAAGGGAGATGTGGGACCTTCTGCAGCGAGGGTTTTCAGCAGGTATCTTCCCATTCTTCTATTTTGCTTCTTGAAATTCAGGATTTTCATAGACTTGAGACTATATCTTTTTCAGCAAAATTAATTTTCATCCGAAATAGCAACAATATATATATTGTTTGCCTCCTAGGAAAAAAAGTATGACGTAGAAGTATCAGATTCCTATGTGAGAATATGTTGTTTTGGAAAATTGGCTTATTTCTTCATTAGAAGATATACTTCGTGTTTCAGTAATAAAGAAAAAATAAAATGAGGTTTTATCTTGTCCTGTTTGCAGACAGGAACACATTGCAACCCTTTCCACCCAGCTGTGTCTCTCAGATGGAGTGGACATGCCAGTCTCTAAACAGTTACCTGAAAAATTTACTACTGCTGTATGCTCAAACAGTGTTGTATGAATTGCACACAATATTCAGCAGGATTTGAAATAGAGCTGAGTGCAGTTAAATCACATTGCTGTGGTGCTTCAGGAAACAGTTCAGGCTTTGAAAATGAGAGCAATTAAAGCAATTTCAATTGACTTTTCACTAACCAGCAGAGCTAACAGCAGCTTTAGGGTTGAAGAAGCAAGGACTGTCCTCTTGCAGAAGAAATAGTGTTTCTCCAGGGGATTGAACAGTTCTGTGTGTGTGTACATCGGTATACGTGTTGTGTAAGTGCAGCTGTAGGTTGGGGGTGAGAGGTGCTGTTATTTTTGAACATGAGGTTCATGCTGTTGCAGGATGAAAATGGGTCACAGTGATGCCTCTTTTAAATGTGACTTGGGATTTCCTAAAATATGTAGCTGGTTCAGAAACATATTGGTCACTTAGCCGTAAATTCTGCAGCTTTTCAGAGCTGATGTAAATCCACTGAATTTGTGATGTCAATGGCATTTTGGTTGAAAAAGTTTTCTTTTTAGCTCTTTAGGCAAAGATAAAATAAAAAAAAAAAAAGTTTGCGTAGACTTTTCAGTGTTTAACCATGTGTTGTTTTGTTTTGTTTCACACTTGGTTATCAAAGTATGCAAAATATGACTGATTCACTGACATATCCAACTACTGCGTAGCAACCTTCAGCCTTTCAGATTTCCCCTTCCAAGATATCACCGAGCAAAGGCAGAGTTGCTCTGGATCCATAGCGGACCTGCGCACAGAGAAGCATATTTTATATTATAAATAATATAATATACTTTTCTTGATATCAAAAGGTCTTGGTCTCCATGATTTCCCCAGTACAGACTTTCCTGTCCGCAGTAAGAAACTGTCTGTTGGACCTGGTCTCCATTAATAATCCTGACTGGTAATTTAGCTACTGATAAATCTCCAGTAATATAGACAGCAAATAGTATGCTGGTTTCAGTCCTAATATTTTTTAATTAAATAAAAGAATACTAATTTTCATTTTTTTCTCAAAAGACCATTTTAAATATTTTCCTATGTTATATACTAGTTTTCTTGATTAAAGGGAGGCAATAGAGAATAAATCTTGTCTTAGAGAAGAATCCTCTCTTTCAAAGACTCCTGCCTGGTGGCAAAATACTATCAACAAGAGACAGGGCTATAACCCTTAAGAACATGCTTGGGAGAAGGCAGATAAATGCTGCCAGCTGCAAGCTTTGTTTTAGCAATGATCCATGCACAAAGAGTTCACAAGAGCTGAAACAAAATGGGAAAAAGGATGATTTTTGTCAATACAGAAGACTTAAAATTCATTTAATTCTTTTTCTCTCTTTTCAAATCTTACATGACTCTACTGTTTTATCTATAATAACGCTAAAATAAATTAGTCTCAGTCTGCTATCATATATATATATATATATATATGTAAATGGCAAATTAACCATATGACTGTAGCAAATATAGATTACAAGCTACTTTGACAGGGGTTGGGGAGGGCATTTGACAACCGTGCAACAAGACTGGCCATGTCAGAGCTGTTCAACAGCAGCATTCAAGAGATCTCAAACCATTTTCAGATATGCTGTGCATTTCAGGAAAACATGTTACACTTTTCTTTTTTTCCCCTTAATTCTTAATTAATTCTGGTCTCTATGGGAATACTTATAAGGACATTCTGAATCTAACAAAAAAATTGTGTTATAATATTGCCCATCATCCTTATGAACTTTCTTTTGCTGTGTTTTGTATTTTATTGTATTTTATTGTATTTTTTGCTCATTCAGAGCTGTTTGGACTGGTGAAAGCTAGACAGGAAAAGGAAGAAATACTTGGGGATTAATCTGATAAATCTGGTTCATTTGTTTTGCCCTTGATTCTCTTGTCATGAGTGTAGCCAGTCCGTTAGTTAGTACTGCACAAACACAAGCAACCTTGCCCTGTCTGCCTTGGAGCAAGAGAGGCAGGTTCAAGAGGAAGCTCTTTTATGTTATGCAGCAAGGATGTTATCCTGGCTGTGCTGGAAGAGGGTTTTCCTGGAATCTTCTGAAAATGCCACTAAGCAGTCACATTGGACATGTGTGTGTACCTGTTCTACTATGGTCTAGGGATATAAATGTGACATAAGTTGGTTTGTTACATGGACCTTTTATGTTTGGTTGTTGTTGTTGTTGTTTTGTTTTTGTTTGGGTTTTTTTTTTTTTTTTTTTTAAACAAAATCATACAAATCTATTTTTAAGGACAGATCACTTCAATGGCAGAGAATGACAAAATCACTTTTTACAGTGCTAATAAACACCCAAGTGTTTATTGCTTCTTTCCTGACCAAGGGCACGGTGGCTTGGATTTGTCCTGATGAAATGACTGCATCATGTGTACAAGCTTGATCTGCGGACACTTGGAAAATGAAGGCACCTTGAGGAAAAAAACAGCCGTGGTGGAACTGTAGGTATTTATGGAAGAAGTTAGCTTTCCTGTGAAGAGCTGTAAAACTGCCACAGTGTTTGAAATGCATCCCAATGCACGAGCCATGAATTAGAGACGTCTTTGTGACCCTTCCTCAGCAAACTGGCCGCTGGTTTAACCATCATCTGCTCGGGGTTTATGACCTGGTGGAAACATGTCTGGTGGTTTCCTTGTGGTCCTGTGGCCCTGGAGGAGCTTCCAAAAGCCAAGGAAAGTGATTACAGCCAGTGAGCTTGGAGGCTGCGTGGGAGGAAACGGATCAGCTTTCTAACCTTGTTTTTTAATGCATTAATCCGTTATGCTAAAAAAATTAAAAAAAAAAAAAAACACAAAAAACACAAAAAAAATGCAATTTTTTTTTTTGAAAGTCCTTTAACCCCCTGGATATTTGGCTTTGTTTGCTGTTGGTTTGCTTTGTTTTTTTACTGTTGTAGTTTTGGAGTTGCACAGAGAACTCATTTCTTTGCTAGGCTGCAAATTAATTATAGCTAAGAAGACTTTAAAGGTTGCACCCTTTTCTCGCAAAAATAGGAAGAATAAATATACTTCTGATGCTGATAACTTGATTTTTGTAAGGCAACACAACTTCTCTTTAATTTTATGTGCAGTTGGGAGACCTTGAATCTTGAAGGCAATAGGGACAGCGTGACACAATAAAAGGAAGATTCCCTGATGGGAAGAAGGAAGGAGTAAAGTGTATGAGAGACCCCGCGCTTCAGCTGGGGGTCAGGGTCCCCATCCGCGTTGCTCTGTGCCCTCCCTTCAGGCTCTGGAGCAAGAAAGGATGGCACACTGCTGTCCAGCTAACAGCAGCTATGTTTTCCATCTGTCTGTACTGTTGGGTTACTGTAGACTTGGCAAATTCTTGTTTGTTAATGGAAATATTCTCCTTTATGCTTCAGTTTAGCTTAACTTCATATGTTATGTGCACATTTTGTTGAGATTCAAAGTGAGAGATTTTCAGATTGTAAGTGATGTCCAAATAATATTTTCACACTTGAATTTAACAAATCTGAACTTCAAGTGAGAGCTTCTGTATCAAAAAAAGTAACCCCTTCTAAGCCTGGATTTGACATCTTATTTCCTTGCTGTGTCTTAGAGTCCTATGGATTATCACTAGTAACAAAAGAGCTTTTCTCTTGCTTCTGATTCTGCAGTGTTCTTCTCAAACCACCAAAGCCTCCTTTGACCAATTATTTGATTGTTTTGAAGAATGTGCTGGGAAGCTAACACGCTTGGAAAGGACTCTGAGTGCTCAGGTTTGTAGATGGGCTCTGCCTTTGGGAGATATGTCCTTTTTAGAAAGTTACCTTGAAGTTCCTCTTTACTCAAGCCAGATTAAGGTAAAATGCAAATAGAGGATTTATTTTCCTAATACCTAGAATACACAACACATTTGCAGACATTTAAAGAAGACATAGATAGAGAAGCAAGGGGAGGATTAAGAGGAGGAGATAAATCAAAAGGTTCTCTCTTTTACTTCTCTGGTTTGCTGTAGCTGTTTCCCTCGGCAGTTCTCATACTGGGGATCCTTTCTCTGTCCAGCCTACTTCTTAGCACATGTTCATCAGAAATGACTGCTTGGATGCTCAGGAGAACTTGTCCTGGGGCTTCCTTCCATTCAATAATATTTCAAGATTTATGCTACAAATGGTCAAGGTGTCTTTGGAATCACTCATTGGTAATACACTGGTTTTTGCTCTACTGCTTGAGCCAAAACGGTGGCATAAACATTTAGATCATTACCTGGTATAATAAGAAAGTGGCTATGGGATGCATTGGGCAGAGTCTGCAGTATTGTATTGCAGCAGGAGTCCCAGCAGGAGTGAACAAAGCGTTTGGCAGGATGGAGCCCCAGGCAGGACCTGCCTGTCATCCTTGTCCGATGTTTTCTCGTCTCGTGGTCGTGCAGTGCCCTGATGAGGTACGAGGCTATGTTAGTGCTACGTGTTATTTGGGCTGGTGTTATTATTAATTCTCATTCCCAGAAGATTACAGAACAGATTGGAGTTTTTATGGAGATTTTTCTTTGGAATTGTGTGTGTGTAGTTGAAAGAGTAATGTGAGTAAGGCTCTTTGGATCTGTTGATTTCAATGTGTGAGATATTTTAACAAGATTGGATATAATGCTTTAAAGCATCTCATTCAAACTCATTGCAAACACTGCATCTTAGGAGCGGAGCACTTTAACTGCCTGAACATTAATCCAGCCCAAGTTTCTGTGCTAGTTGTGAAGAGCTGGATTGAGGTAATTCATTAATTGGGTCCAACATATTCATGCAAATGTATCTAATAAAAATCCTGCTTCTCACATCACTGCCTGCTCAAGGTTACACAAATCCTGTACTGTTTTAAAATCTTTAATAAAACTTGAGACAAAGCTAAGAAGTCTGCAGTAATTTCTGAAGCCAGAAAAAGGATGAGGAGGACACTCAACCTGTAAAACTGGATTATCTATGATAATGCGTGTTGTTTTTCCCTGTAACTGTAATAAGGATAGATTTTTGTTTGTCTATACCATCACAGACTACACAGTGCCATAGATCTCTTATCAATATCAATTATCTCTTATCTTATATTACAAATTTTTCTTCAAGTCCCATAGCTTTTGAAGCCAGTCAAACATTAGAAGGATTTGAGTGGGTTCATCTCTTTGTGGGATGCTTTGGAGATGGAAACATGTGCTCACATACTTCAGGTATTATGCGAGAGGTCTGAATTCTGTTGTGTTCCTAAAAGTTACAACTAAGTTACAAGTGAAAGATGGAGATTATTGCATGCTTTTTTTGTTGTTGTTGATTTTTTTTTTTTTGATTTTGACCTGATGTGTGAGTTTTGCTCCACGAGTGACTTTTAAATAAGAATTATTAAGAGTATGCTATTTGTCTTGATTAAGAGAGGTTTATAAAATGTTCTGTGGTTGCTTGACTATAGATGCTGAGTGAATGAGAGTGTTTTTAGAGATCTGAATCAGTTAGACATTGCAGTGCTCAGGACTGAGGAGGTGGGAGGAGAATATACTTTATCAAGCAAAATTTCATTGTAAGTTGTGAACATGTTTCTATTCAAGAACTTAAAAAATGGCATAAACTCACATTCAAGTTGGATAACTAGGCCTAGTAGAGGCAAAGCAGCTAGATTATAAACAATTCATAGTGAACACACTTTACAGTTCTTCTAATAAAAATGGTAAAATATGGCTTGTCAATCTCAAACAACTAAGCAGTTTATACTACTGTTTTATATATTTTATTTATTTATATAATATATAATATATAATATGTAATATATAAAAATATATTTTATATATATATTATTTTTTGTGTGTGTTGCATTTCTTTTTTTATTATCTTCCACCACTGGCATGTGAAGAAAAAAGTGAATTTGTCATTACAATTTAGAGAGAAGTTCCAGATTTTCTAACAGTAATATAAATGTAGTTAAGTCAAATAGCATATTGTACAGTGCATCCTCTGCTGATTAATTTGTCTATTCTAATTCTATCTGATCTGGTATCTGACTTATTTAACACTGCAGGCCTGAGTTAATAATGTCTTCAGGGAATTGGACAGTGAGCTGATGTTAAACCATTTTATTTGGAGGAGTAAAAGGGGACGAGGTAGCTCTTTATACTTTGGGACCTTGGTAATAAGTTGCAGTAGCCACACTCCCACTGTTAGCCTTAATAGGATTAGTTTTGCTATTATCAAAAGAGCAATTAACACCTGCAGATATGATCGCAGATGGTATCAAAGAAGAACTCTATTTTATACTGAAGTCAACTTAGACTTTCATATCTGAAACATCAGTAAAAAAGTGGCCACACAGCACAATCATGGCCTGCTCTTTATGTTTCTAGCTGCAACTTGCAAAGCCATGATAAAACAATGCAATTACTATGAATGATGGTTGCGTTATAGCGTGGTGTGGGAGTAAGCATGCACTGAATGCAAGGAGAACATACCCTTGCTCCCTGTCCCAGGGGAGAGCTAAGCAAGGACTGGCAAAAACGAGACTGCAAAAAGCAGTTATAGACCTAGAGATGCAAGATTAATAATCAGGAATTGTTGTGGAAACTCGTAAGAGATATTGCACATAATGTGAATGTGTATTTTATGCAGGACAGAGGTGCTATGAAATTCAGGGTGAGACACAGAACAGCCAAGGAAAGCTGTAGGAATTAATTGGCAGTTTGTGATTCTGTCCATCTCTGACCTAAATGGTGTGTCCATTGCCTGGACGGAGAACCTTGCTGCAGCTTTGGTGAGCAATAGCTCTGTAGTGACCTGCTGTAGGATGTTTCAGTATATCAGTACAGTGACATTATAGCACAGATGTACCCAAACAAGCTAGGAGTGACTTAAATTGGAAACTAGAAGTAGTCCTCTCTTGGCAGAGCAGAGCTCCACAGGAACAGCAGAGAAGATAAATTGCATATTACTGAATTTTCTGCCACCACAGATTGACTGCTTGTGGTTCCGGACCAGGTAGGTTGTGCCTAGTGAAGATGCAAGTACTTTTGGACCAGATCTTGCTCTCTTGCTCATGCTGAGACTGCGTCATCATCTTTGAAAATAACAATCATGAGTGAACTGCTTAGTTTTGGTGGGGATTTTTTTTTGTGTCTTTCCTGATATTCAAGCATTTGCTGTCAGGAATGTCCCAGCAAACTAATTCAGAAAAATAATTAAATAAATAAAATTGAATAAAAGGCTTGCAGGTCAAATTTAGTCTGAAATTATTATAATCCAAGTGTAAAGACTAGAGTAGAGCTATTACAAGACAATGCTCCTCATTATAACTTTGTATGTGAGATATTGTAAGTTCTAATTATGTAATATTTCTTCTGATCCTGGAGATCAAATAATCAGAGATGAGATGCTTTCAACTTAATTTTAATGGTGCTAGGGCATCAACCTTTTAAGGGAAGAAAAAAAAAAAAGAAGAGGTTAGGTATTTACAGTAGTTACAAACAGCAAGTCAGTGACCTAGAATAAACCCGAATTTATTTTTAAACTCATTTGGTTGGTTAAACTTGAATCTTTAGTGCTAAAAGCACTCTGCACAAGGATGCAGATTTATAAAGCAATTAGCCAATTCTAACTGACCCTAAACAGTTCAAGAGAAATAGGTTCTTGCCAGCCTTCCTAATCCACTGTGTACCCTGTAAGTGAATAAAATAGATAAGATCAGAAAAGTGAATTAAACTTAAAATATTAAAATGTAAAGAAATCTGAGAAATCCTTTTTTTATTTAATATTTGTAAAGCTAAAAATAATTCCTCTAAGAGCTGGATGTTTATAAGGGCTGCACTATGAGACAGCAGTCTCATTCCTCCGGTTTTGTTTGACAGATATTTTTGCTGGCTTTTTATTTTAGTCAAAATTAGAGATTGTTTCCATAATATGTTCCGAAATGCTACATAAGCTGAAGCTGTAAATCCAAGGCAGTGAACTATCTTCACACACAAGCACAGCTTGATGACTTTACAAGTGATCCAATAAATCTACTGTCTATCATATTCTCCTTGTCCCCCCTCCTACTGTTAACACCTTACGTGTTCCTGCCGCAGCTGCTTCCCAGGCACCTTCCACAAAGGAAAGCGGATCTGCTGGAGGAGGGATGGGCTCTTTATGGAGGTAGACAATAGCCAAGCTCTTATTTATTTATTTATCCATCTATCTCTTTTGGCTTGTCCCCTGCAGGCTTGCTTTCTGTATCTTGGTGTCTAGAAGAAAGACCAAGGATTTGCAAAGAGTAAATGCTGGTAATCTTTAGGTTATTGTGCAAGAAGCATAACTCTTATCTGAGTATTATTGAGAAATGTTTATATTTTGTTCATCTGTAACAAATGAAGAAATGAAAATAGTTACTTACATCACTGTAAAGCTGAACATCTTGAAGGATCCTGAACTATGAAATTAATGAGCTACTGTGTAACCAGCTTCTTTTGGAGTTTATGCACCTCAGGTTAATTAACAACAAATATTCACAGTAAAAAAAAAAAAGCCACTATAATTGATCTTGTCTTTTACTTCAGAGTTCCAGATTGGGAGACTAGCACCTTTCTCTTCTAGGATTTGTGAGGTCTTCTGTCATTAAGTTAAATTAATCTCGTAGGTAGTAATAAGGGGATGCTACTGAAATATCAGTTGCACTATATTTTGGTGGAAAGAATCACATCCTATTCCTTGGAGTGCAATTATTATGAGGTGAAACAAACCCTAACAGCAGCTAAAAGTTTCCTTCTTGGCTTGCTTTCTCTTGCCCTGTTATGAGTACATCACAGATAATTTCTAACCTAAGAATATTAATCAAAATAGATCTTCCACCCTTAGTCTAGTCCTTTGGAAGTATGGATTAAGTAGCTTTACATGCTGCAGCGCTACAGAATCTGTTATGCAACTTATATGTAATTTTCTTATGCAAAATATTAAGCATGAAAGTAAAAATGAAAACTTTTAATGCAAGCTTGTAGTCTTTAGAATGACTCTTCAAAACAAAATGTGTCCTGTCCTCTTGTGGTTATCTTCTGGGCCTGAAGGTGCAACTGCCTTTTCTTCTTTTCTTTTTCTGCTGAGAAATTTAGAATTAATTTCTAATTAATTCTGCTTAGAAGTTGTTTGGGATTTCTTTTTTTTTTTTTTTTTTTTTTGAGTCTGATTTGAGAAAGCAAGCTATGTGAGGGCAAGGGAAATCTCTAAAATGGAAAACTATTTTTGCTTCCAGCTTAGTAAATAATTACAGAAGTGAGTTGCCTGTCTAGTTAAACTCTCAAGCTCTGACCTCCACGAGTGTAATCCTACAGGCTCCAATGCAATTGCTATGGTTTAAGACCACTGAGTAAGTGTAAAGAGTAAGCTCCTTAGGGCAGCTTTTGGTCATCTGTAATTTGCAGTAAACTGAGTTGTGTTTTGAGCTCTTATGGACCTAAAGATTATTTCACAGTAGAATTTATACTAATGATTTCCTTTTGGATTTTGCTCATTTCAGAAAAATGCAAGCTCTTTATTTTACTTTGTGTTTCCCTAAAAGATGAATTTTGTTTTGTTTTGTCTTTTCCTTTTTTGTCTATGTGGGATATCTTCTCAGTTTTTCCATTTCATTTTGCATGGTCAAAGACAATGTTGTCTGAACATTCAACACTTTACGCACTTGGAAGGGTCTGAGTAAGCTTTTAAGGCAGGCATTTAGGTTTGCTTCAGGAAAAAAGCATTAAAGGAAATCAAGGGTTTAGTAGAACTGTTTTGGGATTCAAGATGTTTTTAAAAAGCTGCTGGAGATAAAAATAAATTACATGCAATAAAACATTGGCACAATGGGGTTTCTTAATATAGTCATTGCTTCTTATGTAATATCACTGTTCAGATTTAGCATTTGACACAGTTAGGGGGGAGTGAGGGAGTAGAGAAGCCAAAAATCACCTCTACAGCAAACAAGAGAGCTTGAAAGTAGAAAGAAATCTTGCTGTATTTGACCACTAGGTGATACACTTGCTCAATTTATTTATTTTATCAAGGTCATTTATATTAAGATTAAAAATGTTGCACACTAAGACTCTTAAAGAATAGGATTCACAAAAAAACAAAAACAAGAAAAATAACCCATTTTTTCCCCCTGAATATCAAATCAAACAACAACTTTTTTTTTTTATTTTGGTTTATAAATATTTATGAGTCATAACATAACCTTTTCCATTGCTATATTGGATTTATTTTACTATGATTAGTCCTCAGCAAAAATAAAACAGTATACAGTAAATGCACATATACTTATCGTATTAGGTGGCTCAATGACATCAGTACAGTTAGAATTGTTGTACTTTTGGTATAGATTGAAGTGTTGACATTTTAAATTTGATTGTATCAATATTCATCTTCATTGCTAAAGAGACACTTGAATGATTTTTACCCAGTTAACTAGTTTTCTATCTTTAGAGGCGTATTTTTTAAAAAAAATTAAGTTGTATGTGTCTTTTGTGTATAAACATGTACACACACCTAGAAATGATTACCTTTCAAGAAGGGACTATCTAATACCAGATTTATAAAATTCAACATATAACACATTTTGCACTTAACATAAAAGTCTTCACAATTTTTAAATTCTTTCTACAGAATTTACCAACAGTTGTGAAGACCTCACTAGCACATGTGGCTTTAACAAACTAAGAGAAATCCACTATTTACAGCATCAGCTTTGAAATATCCTTCAGATCCAACAATGCAATGACTTTGATTTTCACAGTACATTTTTGGTATTTCTTAAGGTCAAATTAGTGATGTTAGAGAGATTTGGTCTTTTTAGAAAAGAAACAAAAGTTGTTGATAATTTTTGGTTTGCAAAGAAAGTCGGGCAAATATCTGAGTGTTCTGGTTTATTTTCAGTCCAGTTTTATTGTTCACTTGTCATTGCTTTGAACTGCTGAGAGCTGGACCCTAAAAAATATTATTTCTCTTTGCATCTACCTTATATTTTCATGCCAGAAATTTCATGTGAAAGAGGACATGGGAGTGAATTAATCCTCTGGAATTATTAGGTGTACCATTGCAGTGTTAGGAGTGCGAGCAGGGCTCCAGAGGAGGTGCCGTAATCCATATCCTCTGAGAAAGTCTCCTTTGAAAAGAGTTGTTGGGGTTTCATCTGTGTGTGAATCATCAGCAGAATGCTAACACTGCTCTTCTCAGCTTTGCAAGAGTTTGACAGCCACTTCTTAAAACCACAGCTTCAGGTTCTTGAGATGCTTTTCTGTGAATCTCCGGGCGTATCAGGCCCCTCGCTGGAATTTTCCAAAGGAGTTGTCAATGATTTAGAGCTGCTGATCCGTTAATAACACCTGCATTCTCATTCCAGGGCTCGTAGCAGTCCTGCCTCTTTCTTCGAACAGTCTGCAGAGCGTGCAGATGCTCTCTAAAAGGCACCCAGATCAGCTATTAAGGCCATTTTTATTATTGGCTTCTACTTAGAGTGCTCACTCTTGGTGCATCATCAATTGACTTTCAAATATGTGAAAGTTATCTTCTGTGGCATTGATAAAATACAAAATACGTTCTCTTCCTTGCGAGGAATACTGCTTACCAAAGCCTACTATGCAGAAGCCCTCTAACCCCAGTATGGAGGTTTTCATGTGATCAGTAGTATTTTTTTTTTTTTTCAGTCTTCCTCTTATTACAGGGAAGTGGGAGGAGAAAAACTCATTATAAACATCTGTAAGCATTTTAGTTGCACATAAGGGAGGAGCATGTAATTGGAGTTTTTGTTTGATTCATCATTGCTTCGACATGTTCTCCTTGATGTCAGGGCCCATTCCTCTGCCAAAAGGCAGTTCCCTGGTTTGTGAGCCTCTTTTTCAAGACATGGCATGGAAGCTCGAGCTGTGTTCCTTGGCATCCATCTGATCCTGCCCTGCCATCACCACTCTTGCTGCTTCATCTGTACCAGTTTTATCCAGTTCTAAAATAAGGTACAGGCTATAGGACACAGGTGTCCTGGAGGAAGCAGCTAAAACCGACTGCATCTAAAATTGCCCCACACGTAGGACTAAAGCTAGTGATGAGAATCTTTAATTAATTGGAAAACAGGTTGGGAGAAAATGGTGCCATGAAACAAGACATTCATTTTGTAGCTTGAGTAAACTCAGTCATCCAAACCATCCTTGTATGCAAGCGTCAGCTGAAGGGATGGCAAGGGAAAAGTGGCAAAAAGTAAGGAGGGAGGGAAAATATTGCTATTACACTTTGTAAGGAGTCAGGAAAATGAACATGTGCATCCCTGAATGGTGATGAGCAGCTGGGAAGAAAGCGAGGTGGCATCTGCAGCTACTGATAAATTCATATATACTACCTTACGTTCAGAACTCAGTCACATAACTGCAGAAAATGCAAGCTCAAGACTGATGTCAAAATTGCCCCCTGCTTATTTAGTTGCTGCTGCCACTTTGTGTGCCATGTGCCTGGCCCCTGAAGTCATAACATCTTCCTATCAGATTGTCCCCAAACCCAGCAGGCCCTGGAGAAGAGCTGCTGGAGTGTTCTTGTCAATAGAATCACAGGAACTTAGGTCACTCCTGTGATTTTTGGTGACTGTCCTGCTGCAGTTTGGTGTAGATTGTGCAGGTGAATGCTTTCCTCACTAATTTTTGTACTTTGGTCTGGAACTGGTGTTGGGTTTTTAATGAGAAAAAAAAAATCAAACAAAAGCTAAGAAGAATGCAGACAAGTGACAATACTTAGAAAGGAATGTTTAGCTCATGTTTTCTGAGTGACTGGAAGATTCTTTTCACGGGTAAAAAAAGAAAAAAACAGTTTTGCTCTCATTCTTCATAATCTCATTTCATATTAGAGCAAACAGCTGTGGGGGATTTTTCTTAGAGTGATGAGACATGTCTCCCTTCACGAGTATGTCCTCTGGCTAATATGGGTAAGAACGAATGAGATATTGCTAATGCCTGTAGATGCCATAGGTTCTTGCTCCCACACTTCTGTCATCTGTTCTTTCCTTATTTTTTAAAAAATATTGGGAAAATAAGAGTAGCAAATAGTATCCTGATAAAGAGATCTCCTCCAAGTAGCATGGACAGCACAATAACTCCACTGAATTTGGCAGGACCGATGTTGTTAAACTATAATGAGTAGAATTGACTAGAGGGAATTTATGGGGAAGATGGAGACACTTGGAGGTAGGTGTGCAGCAGCAGGACACCGGGCATAAGCAGCAGTGGGAGAAATTCAAATTGATTGTAAGGAAAAACATTATTGTCAGCATAGTCAGAACTGAAACAGATTGCCAGTAGTTGCTCAGACCTGCTGGATTGAGCTTGGCCTCAGTGAGATGGGTCTAGAGATCCATTTAAAGCTGAATCAGTCTGTGATTTTGTTGTTCTGCTTGCATGATGTTGTGGCTTTGTGGTTGTCTTGCACTGTGCCATGCCAGCTGGAAATGAGAGTGGGAGAATCCACAGTAATTTCTAGTGACTTGCAGCCTGAGGTAATATTCCCTCTCGTTGTCAGGCTGGGAAGTAAGTGCAGGTAACGGTGTCTTGTGTTTAAAGTACTAGTATAAACCAGTGCTTGCACCATGCAAGCCAACTGTTCTGCCCTCGTAGCCTTCCCCCCGAGGTGTGATGGATGTGTACGTGCTCCCCTGCGTGTTTGTTGCATGGCCTGTCTCGCACTGACTGCTGAAAGAGAAGGGGAAACAGTTCATAGGCTTTTAAAAGACCTGGATAACACTGTCCCTGATAGCAAATGACTATTCCTCTGTGCTCCGCCATATGTGGAGAGAAACACAGAGGATATCTCCACAGAACTCTCTTTTACTCTTTTGTCTTGAGATGTTTGCTTATATTTGTGCCTACAGTGGTTGTCTTTGACCCAAGTTGTTGTCCTTGTTGCAGACCTTGGTTTTCCATGGAAGAGGCAATAGCTCAGCCATTGAAAATTCCTGGCAGTTGGAGCAATTCAAAGTGATAAAAGTACATCTTCATCTTGTTTTATCTGTCAGCACTGGTGGTGAGCATAAAAACGTGCTCTCAGGAAAAGCAGTCTTGCTGTAGTTGTGCTATTGGTTGTATGACCATAACATGAGAGGAGATGGTGCTTTCTTGTACTGTGTGAGATGCTCAGCAGTTAGCTAGGGGTTGGATCCTTTTAGGAACAACTTTCTCAGGTCAGATCTGATGCTGGCAAAGACCCTTTCCGAGATACCCAAGGGCTGTTGCCTTTACCAGTTAGTGAGTGCCCAGCGCGCACACAGAGCCCTGTTTGGCCCGAGGTGCGGGCAGGGTGGTGCCGCTGGCACAAACACACTCCCCAGCAGTCCCTCATGGTGCCCAAAATTTTACACTGGATGGTGAACTGGAATTCAGCCTGAGGCTGCTGAAATCCGGCGCTGCCGAGGAGCTGGTGAGACCCAAATCCCGCGCGTGGCCCTGTGCACGGCAGCGCGCGGGGACAAGGCAGCACGTCCACGCTGCACTGCTTGATCCCGGCCTCGACCCAGTGAAAGGAGCTTTGGAGCATCTGCATTTCTCTGGCACGTCTCCAAGGAAACGTGGCAAGTTTGCATTTCTCTTGTGTTCTTCTTGGAAATGGTTTTGTAAGGACTCTGTGAAAAGGGTGTTTATGTTTTGAAATTATACATACAACACGGCTGAAGTTTCAGGAGTGGCAGTGGGACTTATAGTGGTGATATGTTAGAAAATATAGTAAAGACTCTAATGCTCATTTTAATACCATATTATTTTGGGGAGTACGCCTTGCTGTATTTTGCTATGTATATCGCTTAGAGTTCAGATTCGGATTGCAGTATGCAGCTATTAGAAATGCAAAGTTGCCAGGTATTTCCGAGTTACTTAATTCTTCTAGCATGTTCCACACCACTGGATCTGCACAAAAGCAGGCTTTCCTGTCACTTTGAGCTGTAACACAAACAATAGTAATTTCACTGCTTCAACAGGTTTAAAAAATAGTTATCTTGTACTTGAATAAACTAACCTATTAACAAAGCACTCTTCTAAGGAGTGACTCTGAAGATATACTGGTCTTTTGTATTTTCGATCCATTCCTGGTCCCATGTGTGAGGTGTCTTTAAAAAGCTAGATTTTTTTTTTTTTTTTTTAAACATAGTTGGGGGGGTTGAAATTCTTTTCCAAATTTAGAATATGTTATTAGGGAAGGAAATTCTACAGCTAACCTTGTGCTGTGGAGCTCGTTAATAATGGAAACTTGTACTAGAGACTGGAGAGCTTATGTGCTAGTTGGGGTCTGATTTGGTATTTGCTGCTTGGATAATTCAAATAGATTATTGCCTTTTTACTATTACCATGAAAGACATTTCTAGAATGTTCTTCCCATGGATGATTTAGATATTTTATGCAAGTAAAGTGTAAATCTTTTCCTCTAAAGTTTCTTAGGCTACTTTTATCTCAGTTTTAAGATGTAAATGATACCTTAGGTAACAGCAATTTTGCAATTATTATATTCATGGGTTGTTTTGTTTGTTTGTTTTAATTTCAGTATGCTTAGGTCGTATTTTCAGGAG
>JAVCKT010027460.1:0-12425 GCA_032273925.1 Rhynchotus rufescens | reverse complement strand
TTTAATAACTTCTTATTAGTTACAAAACTATTTTACTTGAGGATTTTTAAATATCCTTCTGAAAACTATTTCAATATTAAGAAAAAAGATTTTTTTTCAAATAAACATGGAATTGATTCTTTTTTTTTATTATGGTAAAGAAAAAATATAATCTGAAAACTCATATTTTCTATTTTAAGTCAGCAAACTGTATTGTTTACTATGAACATAGTAGATGTTTGGTCTCCCCCAAAGGATTTGTCTCTTCTTTTCTGTTTGATATGACAAACTATGAAAACATAGTAATTCATGAAGGTTTTTTCTAGGGATTAATATTTTGATCTTGCTCTGCTGACGACTTCATATATAGTTCTGAAAGGCTTGCATAATGTCCTTTCTTCTTTTAAGAATAATAAAGATGGCCTTTTGTCATCAAAACAGATACAAATGTAGGAAAAGATATGGTGAATATTTTCAAACTTTTTTGTCATGATCAACATGTTATGAAAATATATTTAATCTGATATTTTTTATGCCTTTAGAGAAATTCTTATGTCTACAAAGTTTTATTTATTTATTTATAGAGGGAAACAGGAACACAAACCTTCGTTTGAAACATATTTTGCAAAATAAGAAAGTTAAGGGTAATGGTCCGAATATCCATCAGTAAAATTTCTTCACAGCATGTACGAAGGAGAATGGATGCCACAGAAGTTGGAAGTTTATGTACCACATCCTTCCTTGCCCTTTACATCTTACCTTCTGTGTTATGACCTTTGGATCTCATTAAGACTTTCCAACTATGCAGAGACATAGCCAATGAGAGAAATCTCTCACTAATTTTATTTTTAAGGTTATCTTAAGGACAGTTCTCTTTCATAGCATCTTCCTGAAGGTTAAGGTATTCTTTACTTCCAGTACTAAATTATTATTTAAATGAAGCTTTTAATAACAGAAGATAATTTATTAAGACCACATTTAATTAATAGTAAAGTTATTTATATTATTCACTTTTAATTTCAAATTACTGCAGCATTAGAAATGTACATGAATACAGTGCATTATTTAGAATGTATTAATGTCTCTGATAAGTGAGAATAGTAACAGCTTAAAATAAAACAGAACTGACAAAGTAGTTGATATTGTCCTGAGATTTCCTTTTCCATATTTTTCTAGTATTTGTATTAAATACTGTAATATGTTTTAATATGGAGTAAACTGTGCACTAGCACTAATAAAAACATTTTTTTGTGTCACTGATATTACATCATCATTAATGAATCACTGAAATGTTCTCTAGAAAAAGTTCTCAAGTTCTTCTGTTCAAGGAGCTGAATCTTGAGCTTAATTGAAATCAATATTGAATCCTGACTATGGTAATATTTTTTCCACCAAAACTATGCTATATTTGGTCAGCTTTGAACAATACCTGAAGACTATGAATAGCAAATCTGTGCAAAGCATTTGTCTAATTCTGTTTTTTAGACTATGCATCTTAAGCTTCAGTAATAATCATGGTAAAAAGTTGTCAAAAAGCTTCTTGGGCAGGTGAAAATTGAAAGGTGCCATTTTCAAAGAAAATAAGATTTTCCATAGTGGATGTATACATTTAAAAGTAAGATTTTACCCTTGTTTAAAGTATACAGCTCTTTAATTGCATAGCAGCTTGTTTTTATTTCCAGTATGAATTTTGCCATTCTAGAGAACTGGACCCTAATTTCATATAGAGTACATGCATTATGTTCATTATAATCAAAATCAGGACAACTCTGCTCTATGCAGCAGAGTGCTGAGACAAAATCCCAGGGGATAAATCATCACCTTCGTATCCAGATAAAGAAATTGAAATGGGAAGTTCTTTCACACAGAAACAGATAATAGTACTAGCTTAGAGAAATAATCTTCTCATTTTTCATGTAGAAAAAAAAAAGCTCAGGCAAAATCCTTACATGTAAAAGTCAAAACATTCCAGCTTGCTTTCTTCTAGTGCTAAAATAAAAAAGTAGAGTCATTTTTTTTCCTCACTACCAAGTTGTTTATATCCAGGATCAAATTTTCTGTCTTCTGAAATGGATAAAGAGAAGGTTCATTATCACATCAGCTCTAACAAAATAAACTTTTCTACAAACTAATGCAAGTACAATTTAAAACTCTTCTCCCTCATGTAACACTCTGCCAGGATTTGATTAGCAACAGCAAGGGCTGAGTTCAATTTCAAGGGGTCACATCAAATTGAGTCCCCATCTAAAACCCTGAGAAAATTAAATTAAACTGTCTGGGTGCTCACTGAGCTGTACTTCTCCACTCTCAAATGATGAATCAACTGGCTTAATGAAACAGTAAGATGTTGAAAGGAGTACGAGTCAGGAAAATAGATAGGTAGTTGGCTATCTCTTTGCCAAACTATCGACAGCATTTAAAGTCCTCCTCTCCACTGTGTTGACAAGGGAGCTATTGTGGCAGCTGATCTGCTTGCAGCTTTCTTCCAAAACACCCCAAAATTTACAAGGGCTGCATAATTTGATGGCTGTCTCACCCATTCTGGTAGGCAGTGGGAGTTTTTCTAGGCTGTGCCTGTACTGTGAGCTGTGCACTAGCCGTTGCGGTAGCCTTGATAGCTGCTTTTGTTCTGCAGTGATTTCTGCTCTTTCTCAGGAGGACACTCAGCCTGCAGAGTTACATTAAATTTCATGGTTTCTTAAGACATCTAAGAATAATTGTCTGGCTACAAGCATTGTTTTCAGGATATGGAAATTTGAGGAGTCAAAAAAACAGATGCAGGAGTCCGATGTTGAAGGTGCTTGCTGGTGCTGTTTTTCCAATCACTATTGGCCACACTATGCTTTACCTAATAACAGTTTTAGCAGCAGAAGTGGGGAAGTAACTCCATTGGGGATGGTTTTGCACAATGGTCGACAAAGTCAGCAGAGGGAGGTTCTCCTTTTCCCGGAGTAAAACAACTCAGCACAGCTTTTCAGCCTTTGTGCACTAGCTAACTTTCAGCTGCTCACATTGAGCTACTCAGTTTGCTGGTTTTTATGGTGCTCACTGTAAGGCACCAAACTTTCCTGAGACATCACCCAAGTAATCAAAATACCTAATGAAGCACCTGGAGGCCACCCTGAGTGCCAGAAACCAATGGCTGGCATTGCAAAGTTCAGCATGAAGCCTCTTTGTAGAACTAACCTTAGGTTCATACCATTTAGGAATCCCTACTAATCTAAAATCCTTAAAAGAACTCCTAATCTTCTCAGTCAATAATGCATTGGACCCTTTCATCTGAAGGTAAAGAACTCTGCAGGCAATTACTAACCCAGGGAGCCATTCATCTCCCATATCAACGAAGATATGAAATGTTAATGAACAATGCATGTACTCTGCCACCTAGGAGCCAATTATCCATTGAAATCAGTAGGTCACCATGAAAAGAAAAGAGTTTTCAACCCACACCCCTAAAGAAAAGAAAAGGAATGTACCCTGAGTTGTTATGGTAACTAGGCAAATATATCCCACGTGCTACAGTAAGGCCTATAGCAAGATCTCTATTTAATAAGGCCACACATTGAAAGGCAAGATCAGCTTTATCCTAGGTGGCAGCTGTATTTATCAAAGCCAGTGTCTGCAGAGTCAGAAAATGCTTTTATTCTGTGATAGCAATTATTCAGTTATTCATTTGCATCCTTGGAGATATTTTAGCACTAATACATTCATACAGTGGTTAGACCTAAAACATTCTGATATACTGGCTAAAAATTAACCTTCTTTAATGTATTGACCATCTTTACTTTATCCTGCACATTGGTGCTTGGTGGTGATGGTGTTATTAGAAATGCAACAAACTCAAATCTGTCTCATGTTCAAATAAGAAAGGTGTGGTCTTGCTGTTGTACTCATTTGATATTTATCCCCTCTATTCTCTCTCTGATTTCTATACAAATATCTACAGATATTTAGAAAATTATAAATATAAATTGACTTGACTTCCCTTGACTTCCTCTATGGTTAGGTTGTGCACTTTCCATCCATTCTTCATTCTCCACCAGATCAGATAAAATTTTGAGCAACTTGTCTTTGACCTCAGAGTGGCCCCTGTTTTGAACAGGAGTTTGGGGTAAAGATCTCCTGAGTTGTTCTATGATCCTATCAATAATCAAACTTTTGGAAAATATGATTTGTGAATAAAGATTTAAAAATTGCGTTAGCAAAATATAGCAATAATAAAAGAAAGAAAATATATGTTCTCTGTGTCTAAGGGCAAGGAAGCATTAAGTGTAGCAAGAAAAATTCAGCTAAGACATTAAGAAATGTCTTATTTAAAGAGACAGATAGTGAAGTGTGAAGATTAATTGCCATAAGAGATTGTGAAGATACCATTATTGGTGATTTTAAGGCAAACTTCTGTCAGAAAGCTTACTGGTATAGATGACTCTGGGCAGGAGGTTTGAACTGCCTGATTTACTCCCATACCACTATTCCCATAAGCTTCCTGCAGCTTTAAGATTGTCCTGCACCTAATTTAAGCTTCTTTTTTTTTCACAATTTCTAATTTGTTCTCATCTCTGCTTCTTGTTATTCCTCATGTGGCTTCAAGTTCTGAAGTTTTCTTTCTTTTACTCCAAAATTTCCCTTCCCTGCCTTCATTTGAGAATCATCCATCTGAGCCCTGTCATACTAATGTATCCCTGCCTCACTGCTAGTGTGCTCTCCAGTACTGGTCTCATCTTATTTCCTCTGTTTTGCTCATGAACATGACCATTTTTAAGGACTGTGATTAGGTCCTCAAGGTTTTATAACCAGCGAGCACTAAGCATAAGCATTCACCATATAGCAAAGAATATTTCCAGGTGTTCTGCTTCAGTACTAGCCTCAAATTAAATTTTCAAGACAAGCAAAGTTCTACTTTCTCTTTGAAGTCCTTGTCTAAGAAGAGCTTCCGTAGCATGTCTTTGGTATTAATGAACTACTAAGTCAAACCAGCACTTGTAGGAGTTGTGATAGAACATGACTAGTCACTTAAGGGCATCCATAGTCTGTTCCTTAAAATACTGCATATGTTCCAGTGGAGAGGAAATCTTTGAAAAAAAGATCAAAGAAAAAAATATCAAAGAAATCTCTACCATGCATACAAGAACTCTGAGATTTCATTTTGTAAATGGGCTAACACATTTTCAGATAGCAAAAGGTATATCCATGACCCAAACAATACATCTGTCTAAATTTCAAGTTTGAATGTGCCATTAGCAGGAAAAGTTGCCAGAACTGTTTGTCAGTTGAATTAATAAATATTATTCAGGTGTTACAGCATGAGAAAAAGTTTTATACAATTAAGATTCTTGTACCTTTTTATATAGAGGACAAAGTGTAGCACAAATGATCAAATTATAATTCAAAATTAAGGATACTTAAAATATTGACGTATATTTTGGATCTGTGAGTTTAGAAGAGTAAGATAACACAAAAACTTGAGTGAGGAGTCTGCAATTGACTGTCAAGTAACTAGGATGAAAAACTTCTCTTTCTGTAGGACTTGCAAATCAAGCAGAAACATTAGAGAAATAGTAAGAGACTACCAGGGACATGTATTGTTTACCTTGCACAGAACCCCTGAGGATCTTGGCTCTTTCTTTTAAATTTTGGCAGATTTTGTCATGCCAATAAAATGTTTTTGCTTGAGTTGAACTAAGCCATGGATTTTGCCTTGCAGGAAGGATTAAACAAGTGTGGAGTGTTAGCGAAACCATCCAGTGTGCCACTACAGTCCAGCTGTGCTGGTTTATTTCCTAAATATTATGGAGCAGCTAACATTTGAGAGCAGACCTGAGGCAGAAGCAGTAGATCTTTTGTGACTGAGATCTGGTTGCAGTTTCTTTGCTGTGGATGAATTCCGCTTCCCCTTCTGCCTGGCTTGGGAAGAAAATGTGGCTGAACAAACAGATTACGTATGCATTTCCAGAATTACACGAGCTTCCAAATCCTGGGCCAGTGCTGCCAGATTTGACTTTAGAGTGTTTACTCTTCCTATTCTACTTCTCATGCCACAGGCTCTACAGGAGGAGACCCAGATTCGACCTTAGAGATGTCATCCAGGCCTGGTTCTTTATCTGAATCTCAGGATGTTCTGTGACAGATTCCATTAGGTTAGCATAGAAACAGAGATGTAGTCCAATTTAAGTTTCCTTTTCAAGACTAAAAAAAATTCGCCTTAACAAATGTCTCATTAGGATTTTGGTGGAAAGTTGTAGCTACAATTGTAAAATCTCAGCAAAAACCTTATGACATATTAAAGAGATTTTATATCCCTCTCTAATTTCCAATAAGTTATAAGATTCTTCAGAGGTAGAAAGCAAGTGCAAATGTCACAGGCATCTGAAATGCTCTGAAATAGTAAATCTTAATGGTTGGTAAGTTATGATTGCGGCTTTCACTGCTCAGACTAAATTAATCCTCTCAGTCTGATGGTTGTTCTGATCCTGCAAGAAAATGCCTAGCTTACTAAAGTTAGTCCTCCAATGTTTCCTTATTATTCATGCAACCAAACTGTCAGATTTTAGGGATGAAACAACAACAACAAAAAAAGACAAAAAAGAACTCCAAATGGATATGATTATTTTTCCTCTGAAAGTCTCTTGATGTCTTAATGTCTTCTAATTATTTACCTGATTCTTGTAAATACCTTGTATCTTGTAAATAGTATGAGGAAAGGCAAATTACTGTGATTTCTCATTATTCTGTTATATTCCATTTATATAATCTGTCATTCTTGCAAATTGTGACTGCTCTCAAAATGGTGCCTTTGACAAGGTGTCCGTGATTCAAACGTCCAGCGCATAAATGATCAATACTTGTTAGTAAAAATGTTTTCTCTTTATCTCTTCATTCTCTTTATCACAACCACCTATTTGCATTTAAATCTAACGCTGTCCTTGGATCTTGATATTCTTCTGATCTTTCCATAAAACTAATGTTTTCTGCATCTCCACCTAACTATTCACACCTTTCCCTGCTGTTTGTCCCAATTCGTCACTTACCACTCTCCTACATTTACATTACTCTATTCATATTTATATTTCTGCAGCACGCTCTCTCTCTCTCTCTCTCTATCCTTTACCTATTTGAGCAGCACAAACATTCAAAAAAGTTCAATTTATTTTTTCCCTGTAATCAATTTCTTACCTCTTTCTCAGTTCAGATCTTGCTTGATTCTCCTTGTTCAGGAGTATATCCCCCCATCTCAACAATGGGAAACACTCTCCTCCTTAAATACTAATACCATATCCAGCCTTTCATCCTCATAATTCCTCCCTTCTTTGCACAGTTCTCTATCATTCCGTCTCTCTCTTCTTTCCAGCCTCCTCATCTTCTGGTTGCTCAAATCTTTGTCTTCTGTTTTGTGTCACCTAACTTTCATTTTTTTTCCCAAAAATATTACTTTCGTGTCATCAGAAACTTCGAGTCAGAGAACTTAAGAGACTCAGTCAGACACTTCAAGCTTGCTGTGTCTTCAGCAACTTATCGTTGCTTTCAATGCTTGTCTAAAATGTCAGGATGTTGCATCTTTTTTTTTTTTTTTTTAAAAAAAAACTTTCCCTCTGCTCTTGGGTTGCAGTTTGCAAGAAAATAGAAAATAGTACCTCCATTCCCATCACCTTTGTTTTTTGCCTTTTAACCTGATTTCTCATCTTATTACTTTCAGACTAATACTGAGATTTTTACATCATGTTGATTCGTCTTACTGATACTCTTACCTTGATAGACTTATTTGCAGTTCTTCCATTATTGTTCTTGTATGCCTTTGCACTCCTTTTCCTATCACAGATTGCAATTTTCTGACACTCAAATCTAGTTCTCAGAAGCTATGTGTTTAATTCTGGATATTAAAACACAAATTTCTTTACTGATTGTATTTGCATTTCTATATATTTATTAGATTAACAATCTGCTAATAAGAATATTTTGGCATCCGTTTTACTTTTTAAAATGCTGTTAAACATGCAATGCTCCTTTTATATTTCCTTAATTAAGTTTTAGTCCTCAGAACTCCCTAGAATTTTGTGTGTGTGTGTGTAATCACTCACATATCCACATTACATCTTTAGGAACAAACTATACAAAATGTCAGTGAATATTGCTGATAATAAAGATCAGTCATGCCTTATGACTGTCCACAACAATATATTTACTGATTACTGAGACCGTAGACACTTTACCTGGGCTGTGACAAGATATATGAATGGAGTTGTGTGTTGCCTAAGTTGGCAGCTCTATCATATCAGAAAAGAAATACCAGCTTTATCACACTGAGAAGCATGGTTGTTCTGCAAAGGTGGATAAGTTTGCAGGCAAGTCTTCCTGGTTTACCGTCAGTGAAGAGAAGCCTCTAGAGAGGCCGCAGGGTACTTGAGTTAGCCTTTACTCTGAATCGTTTGATAAATAAAGCTCCTAAAATTAGTTTGGATAAACACCATGAGCAGCATTTCTAAAAGAGAATTGCGTTCAGAGAAGATTTAGAGAAGAAAATTTAAAAGTCCACAAGGGGACTCACAGCTAGAAACTAACTAGATCTGATGGACTATAAGAACATTAGCTGAAAAAAAGAGATCTTGGAAAAGAAAATAGTCACTTGTCTTTGTCTATGCTAGTTTTAGTGATGGATGTCAACAAATTAAAAAATACAATCTTCATTCTTGCTATCTCTAGTACCTCTTCAAAGAAAATATCAGATAATATATTTAGTGCTTTCAACGTTTGTGAATTTATGAAATCTTAAATAACGTGAGCAGAAAACTTTTCAATAGAAAAATGTCAACACTTTCATTTTTTCTCTCCTCAATTGATTTTATCCTTATACAGAAAATGTCTGCATTTGTAAGAAAATATAAGAAAATATAAGAAAATGCAGAATTTGTTCATATAAATGCATAAATATCGGCAATTTTCAACTTTCTTTTTCATCCTACACCTAATGAAGGTGAGTGACAGTGAGTTCATGAGTCCCATGCTAGTCTAGAGGGGCTTAGTCATCTCTGATATGTAACTCAGTGAAACTCTGATATTTACAAAATTCATCAGATGAATAATGTTCTGTAATAAACTCAACTATATTAAAGACTGTCAATTCCTCCAAATTTTATGACATTATAATAATACTTGTAAGACAAATGCTGGAGAATAAGAAATACATATGGTAATCAGTTTTGAAAAATAAAGTACTATGTGCATGTCTAATCACCAGTTCAGGAAGTGATAGATTTTTATAGTTGTGAAATAAAATTGATGTAATTTTTTCTCCATAGGATGATGAATATTTCACTTATTTTGCTAAATCTGTATTCACATGATAGTCCTTTATAAGAACTAGTTTCTAACGAAAGAAACTAGAAACAATTGCTTGAAGTTTTTTTTTTTTTTTTTTGTCATTTTACATAAAACTTCTCTCTTGCAGAAAACTGTTCAAGAAAAAAAAATCTGAAAAACGAACAAAAATGCCTCCAACCTTGAGGATGCAAAGTAGAGCCTGATGCTGCAAGGCCTGTATGTACCTTAAGGTTTCAAAATTAGAAAGCTAAGGAGAAGGACTGCTTTTATTCAGTCATTCCTATTCAAAGCTTATCTTATTTGACTGGTGTTCATACAGCACATGTATAAGCCCTGACAGTGACACTGTAAAACGTTACATAGCTTCAGCGTTGATTCTGGACACAGAGATTTAGACTTTGAACTCGAATAAACGCCTCCATTGTAGACAAGCTAGATTTCCAGGTAACCACGGCAGTGGTATGGAATATAGAGACAGAAAGGTACATAGGAACGTATTGGGTACAAACAGATGAGAAACTGGTGAGAAACTTGCCTTATACACTTGCTGTCCAGCAAAACTGATCTATAATCTTTAAGTAGGATCTACTCTTCAAAAAATCTTTTCTTCTTTCCCTGAGAGGATGACCTTTCTGATATGATGCACTCAGTCACCAGGGGTAAGGAATGAGGAGGCTGATATATATTCTTTTTACTATTGAAATTTGCACAGTTTGTGCTTTGTTTTTTGAGTATTGTCATGTTTTATTTGATGTCTTCCAGGCACTTTATCCCAGAGATATATTAAGTAAAAGTTGAAATTCAGTCCAGGTGAAATGTATTTTGGAAAGCTGTGCTGACATGCATAGTCATGCATCATGTTTAGAAATGATTCTAATTTGAATAGACTGCCTAGATATCACATCATAAAATGTAACACCAAAGAGACTGAACTATGATACTTTGTCAAGCTTCAGAAAACAATGCAATCAAACTGTTTACCGAGACTAACAGTCGAACACAGAGAAATTAATTAGCTGTGCAACTATTTCTGTGCTTTTTTCTAAACTATTGTCTTAACATTTCCTAAATTAATCACACTGAGGGATATTGAAAAAGCTTGTAGATAATTTATTTTGGGTAAGTCATTCTGTAAAATGATAACTGAAGTCTCCTGAATTAAATGTCATGCTATTATAAATGGCCACAGTCTGTTTGTCTTTAAAATTATGGGAATTGTGTGCAAGTAGTTTCTTTCTCCTTCAGTCTTGCTTACTCTCTTAATTCCTCACTTTATTCTTCTATATCTATGTAAGCATGTGTGTATGTATATATACGTACACTTACACATATGTGCATGTGTATATGTATGTGTGTGTGTCTGTATATATATTATATATATATATCTTATAGTATTTATATGTAATCAGAATATATAAAACCATCATCATCATATAAAGGGAAGATACTTAATAAAAAATCCAAACAGCAAATATAAAGCAAATATGTTAAATAATGAAAGAAGTCATGCAGCAGATGACAGAGCAGCTTAAAGTACTAGCTTATAGATGATGTGTTGTCTCTGAATCCTTTCATCTAATATTTGTAAGCTCACAGCAGGCATATCATCTAGTCTATTGCAGAAAGTTTTATTGATTCATAGAGGAATAGCAAATTCTACCTGAGGCAGCAATTCTTCCAAAATGTTGTTAGTATCATAAGGAAATAGAGAAAATCTCATTCTTAGACATGATTTGTGACAAGAGTCAGCTCTTGTGCGCTGACTATTAAGATCTTTTAAAGGAAGAGATCTTTATTGACCATGCAGAAGATATAAGGTATGCTTCTTCCTGTAACAAAATCAGTCTGGAAAATTTGAGATTTTACAGACCATTAACCTTCTATTAAAGACCAATGACAGGATTTCTTTCAGAAATGAACACTGATCAAAAGTTAGCTGTGATACCAGAAGAAAGAGGAAACAAAAAAAGCCAACAACAAGGCAAAAAAGCCCACAACATGATTCTTATCAAAGTCCATTCTATTAAAGAAATGAAACTGAGCTATACAAAGCAGAAGATACCAATTAAGTGTAATGGTGCAGAACCAGGTTACATCAGCATAGATTTTCAGGCAGTTCACATTCCGTTTTACCTGCATTTTTAGAAAGTTGAGACTGTGTCAACTTCCACTTATGATGCAGGTGATCACAGTGTTACAGAAAGTCAAGATGACAGTTAAGAGGAAGCAAAAGGTTCTGGGTCATGTCTCTGCTGGATTTTGATTCATTCTCATTAGGAACAATAATATAGCAAAGAGCATATTAAATTCTGAAATTAAAGGCATGCATATGTATGGAGTATGGTTAAATTATTTGCTTAGATGGAGAAAAGGCAAGTAAAAGTTTTTTTTTTTTTTATGGATTATACTTAGGAAGAAGTGGGAACTTCTCTGTTCACACTGAGTCTTTCTAGTGTTAGGTATCATATTGTCAGTATGAGGTGAATATGGCATGATAAGGGTAACATTAGGTGTGTTGTCTCTTTTAATTGTGTTCATTTCAGAGGGAGCAATAAACATTAGGATGTTTTAATTCTGCTCATTTCAATAGGAGCAATAAACATTAGAGGCCCTTTAGCATCCCTTTCTGAAATGTCCCATTTGACTAATATTGGTCTAATTTAAACAGAAGAGACTTGAAGTAAAACTTTTTTTAACTCTTTCTCTTGAATTTGAAGTTGTTGCCTGGAAGGAAAGTATAGTTGCAGTAATAAAAAAGAATAGGAATTGCCATTCCAGCTATGATACTGTCGCACAAAAAGGCTCCTGCTAATGTAGACTGAAAAGCTCTCTGAAAAAAACAGAGCACACAAGGGATATCTGCTCACATATTAAAGTGAAAAATTTCATATGTCACACAGTTTTGTATGCTCAGATGCCCATAGCAGCATAATTTACACATTCCTAGAACAGAAATAAATTGCATGCATGTAGAAATTAGTATTTTCATATGGGTTGTATGAACAAGTCATAATCAAACAGATTGTGCAATGGCTGATACCAAGGTGCTCTATTTTGAAATTTTCTTCCTATTCTGTCCTAGATACTGGAAACAAACTCAATCAAAATACATTTTTAGGTACAGAAATCTC